>CP135571.1:6291764-6327633 GCA_032401905.1 Swietenia macrophylla
AAAAGAAAAGAAAAGAAAAGAAAGCTTGAGAATATATATTATTATTAAACTGGTGTCTATTAAACGTCACCCTAAAGTTGTTCAACTATATAATTCCGTTAAACGTTATTAAAATTTATTTTGATATAAAGCAAATTCGAATGAAAATGGAGGTATAATATGATTATTTTATCATTATTATTAAATAAAATGACTTTTAAATTCAAATACGCAAGGCACGGAGCATTTTGTCCACAATCGAGCTGAGTGTTCCAGTTCCCTGTCTTTCTGTTCCCCAACAAAAATTCAAAAACCCTAAGAAACCCTATTCAGTTTCGATCGTAATTGCATCGAAGGACCTCACTTAAGCTCTAAAATTCAGAAATTTTTTAATTGGGTTGTCGTTTTCCGTTCCTCTTTTGGTCGGATTTTACGAGGAAAGGATCGAAATTGAGTTGGGTTTTGAGGGTTTAGGTTTTCTGTAATCGTTTGGAATTTTGTTGAGAAATGGGGAGTAGAAAAGAGGAGGAGAGGAACGAGAAGATTATTAGAGGACTGATGAAGCTGCCACCGAATCGACGTTGTATTAACTGCAACAGCTTGGTATTTTTTATGCTTTCTTTCTCTCGGTTTTTTTTGTTTTTTTTGTTTGTGGGTGTCTCTTAATAGTTTGCAAGTGGTAGATGAAGGGTTTTGTTCAAGGGTCTGTTTGGTTGCTGAAATAGTGCAATTTGGTTGCTGAAAGTTAAGACTTGGGATTTTGTTATGATGGATGATAGAGATCTCGGTGACTCGATGATTTTTTTTGATATTTTTTGAAATATTATTTGTTGAAAAATAGTTCATTCATTTGAGATTTTTGATGATTAGCTGTCTAGTTTTAATTGTGCAGGGTCCTCAATATGTTTGTACCAACTTTTGGACGTTTGTTTGCATGACTTGCAGTGGAATACAGTGAGTACTTTTATTGTAACTTGATCGTTTTCTTAATCCCAATTCTTTTAATTAATTTCAATATGTACTAGTTTCTTTGTACATATTTTGGTGTATCTAAATCTGTTAGTTTCCATGTTCTGGGACTTTAAATTAAAATGAAAAGTTTGATCTATTATTCTAAAGTTATAATTAAGATGAAATTTTTGGCCGATCGATTGCTGGAATTGCTTATTTGTTTGTTTGTTTGTCTGTGTAGTTTAGTTCATTTTGTTTTTTTTTTCTTTTTTAAATTTTACTTCAGTCTATGATCTACCTAGAAGTGATATTTGGGGTAGGACGAGAGGAGGCACATTGACTGATATCAGTTGGTACTATTTATAATTATGGGCAGGCTCACCTGCTTTTTCTACAGAAACCAATTCTCACCAGAATAAAACCTTTTTTTTAGTTCAAGGATGTTGATGGGTTGGTTTGTTTGTCTTTTTCTATGAAAGAAATTATCACCAAAACTGACATTGAGATATTTTTTCCTTACGTTAATTTATCCATTTTTTAATTTTTATTTTATTTTGTGTCATACAGTCGTGAGTTTACGCATCGTGTGAAGTCTGTATCCATGGCAAAGTTTACCTCCCAAGAAGTTGAAGCCCTTCAAAATGGTGGTAATCAGGTACAAGCAATGCCAAATAATCTCTCTTTGGCCAAAATAGGATGCTTTTTGTTTTGATGATAAGATTTGAACTCTTTTCAGCGTGCAAGGGAAATGTATTTGAAGGATTGGGACCTCCAAAGGCAAAGATTGCCTGATAATAGGTGAGGGATTACTTGTCTGTTGTATAATGAGGCATCTGGATGGGCCAGCTAGGAATTTTTCTAACCACATTTTCTTCTTGCAGCAATGTTGACAGGGTCCGAGAGTTCATAAAGAATGTATATGTTGATAGAAGATACGCTGGAGGAAAGACCTTGGAGAAACCTCCAAAAGATACACAGGCATTATATCTCAAACCAATATCTATTTTGTCTAAAAATTTTCTCTGATAATAAATTTTACTTAACTTTAGGGAATATTTGTTTTCCTTCGAAATCTATTTTTTTTGTGATCATGAAGTGAAGAAAATGAAAAAGTGTAGCAAACTTTTTTGGAATTTGTTGTTGAAATGGCTTTGTTCAAAAGTCTTCCTAGTGCATTAAACAGATCTGTTTTCCTCTTCATTCTTTGGCAAGGGAAAATTCAAATTGATTGTCAGAGCTATTTGGTTGATTGAAAGACATGCTTTCGAAATAGAATCAAATAGGCTCTAATCGTTTGCGCCTTGGTCCTTGTGTTACATTTCAAAATACATCACTTCTACCTTTTGCAAAATTGTAACACGTGGCATTCACAAATAATTTGACAGGGCCTCGGAAGTAGTGCAGCTGAGACAAGACGCGCCAGTTCTTATCATTCATATTCTCAGAGTCCACCTTACGACTACCAATACGAAGACAGGCGTTATGGAAAACAAGGGGCTGTGCTAACCAGGAAACCTGGTTCAGACAGAAGCCACTATGTTGGGAAGATCTCTAGTTTTGCCTACAGTCCTGGTCGCATGAGTGAACAAATGTTTGAGGACAGGTTTGAGAGTGAGGGCTCAGGTTCGAGGATTTCTGACTACTCTGTGTCTAGTGGAGGTGATCCCTTCAGATCTGGTGCACAATCTCCCAACTTTGAGAAGGAAGTTGGATTCAACAGCCCACCAATTCAGCCTTCAAGGGGGATTGTATCCTCAGTGGCAAACTTAAGGAGAGATGCAGATGGGATTCCACGTCCACAGGTCATATATCTTACAATTGATTCTGTTACTGACAAAATGTAGGTTTCAAAAATTGTATTCAAATTTAAATTGTTTCCATTTAATTATTAACATTAGTGGGGCAATGTCGGTTTCATGTCCACAGGTCATATATCTTACAACTGATTCTGTTAGTGACAAAATATGGGTTTCAAAAATTTTATTCAAATTTAAATTGTTTCCATTTATTTATTAATATTATTTATGCAATGTTGAGCAAACTAAATTCTTTGATTCAGTGTGTTTTTGGGAAATTCTTTTGTATAGTCTGTTTTATGTTAAATATTTTGAGCGTGTGTGTTTTCGGCTAGATGCGATACATAAAATGATTGTCAGCCAGGGAAGGTATGACGAACTTTAATCTTTCCTACAATTTTGACTTGACATTCTCTTATTGAGCATATTCAAACTTTGTTAGTAAACATCTGAAGAAATCCATGAAGAACGAATTTGATTGCTATATCATAACCCAGTTTTAAGGTATCTAAGCGTGCTGTAATATTTCTTTGCTTTAATTTGCACACAAACACGAGTGTGCACTAAAAAATATATTTGTGGAGGTGTACCATACATAATTGTACATATGTATGCACTCACTTGATGTTGGAGATAGGAGACTTTTTTGAGTTACTAAATGCAAAAGCAAATTATGAATTTGGCTTTTAATATGTTTATCTAATACAAGTTGACTTTGTCAGACCAATGGCAAATATAATCTGGTTAGTTTATCTTGTGAATTGTGGAGTTTAAATGACCTCCTGAATGTCATCAAACATCTACGAGTTAGGGAACCTTTCCCACATGATGTGATGTCAAGCAGCTGAAGTTGTTTAAATTATGTGGGTGGCACATGCTCTGTTTAGGCTTTTACCTATCTGTCATCTCTTCGTGAAGTAACTGTTGTTTGGACTTTTTGTCTTTTGTCACCTATTTTCTTAAAAAAAATAATCTTCGTAAATATTAATGTGTCAGATTTTGTTGCAAATATATGATTAATTTCTGTCAGTGATGTACGTGGACCAAAATGAGTGTACTCATTTTTTCATTTTCTTGAGCTTTATGTTGATCGAGGTGCATGTATTAGCTGTGCCATTTTATCTGTCTGAAAATGATCTATCCTCTTTCTTCTATTTCTAAATAGCTGACTATTCATTACTCTATTCAGAGAACCACATCCTTCGGAAGCATGGGATCATTTGACAGCAACTCCTTGTCTCTCAAGTCGTATAATTCATGTTTGGCAGATGTCTCAGAAGCTGAACAAGCTGCTGGAACTCACCAGGATAATATGTCTACTGTCCCACAATCTCAAGCTCCCGTGAATTATGGCGGCTTGGACCTTTTCCAGGCACGAGTTGCACCGGAACCAGTTTCCTCTGTCACACCACCAGTTGATTTGTTTCAGCTACCAGCAACGTCATCAGCTCCTGTAAATATGGGTCACACATCCCAAGCGTCTTCTGCTTGTGTGGACCTTTTTCAGGCACCAGTCGTACCAGAACCAGTCTCCTCTGCTGCACCACCAATTGATTTGTTTCAGCTACCGGCAACATCATCAGCTCCTGTAAATATGGTTTACACATCCCAGGCATCTTCCACTTCATCGATGAATTCATATCAACCTGACCAAACTTCTTCACCTTCATCTCTGAACTTCTTTGAGATTTCTACGCAGCCATCCTCAGCGACCTTGGATAGATACCCTAAAAATGAAGGATGGCCAACATTTGGTACTCCTTCACCTGCAGCATCCATTCCTGGAATTGAAAGGGTTTCCCCTGCTACATTGCCTGGTAATGGAGGTTCTGCAGTAAAATTTGATCCATTTCCACCTTCCAATACAGGCATGCAGTGGCCAGCATTTCAAAATTCTGGTGATCATGGAACCTCTCTATTGTCTGATCCATGGTTTAATAATTTGCACAATGTTCAAGACCCTGCTATTGGAACAAGCACACAGGTATGCTCTCTCTTGATTTCCAAAGTGCCTTTCTAAACTGAATTTTGGAAGACTTAGAAGAGTAATGCTTAGGGAATGGCTAATGTCAATTTTTTTACCAGTGATCTCTTAGAAATTTAAGTGATGACATGCAGTCAGTGCCTCAATGATAACCCAAAATGGTCATAATTTAGTTTATCCATTGTCTTTGAACAGGCATGGAATGCTTTTGACGATTCTACTACCAGCCATCTTACCTTTGAGGGATTTGAGCAAACTAGTGAACTGCAGTCTACTGCTTATAAGCAGCCTTCATCAACTTCTGATCAGTATTTGAGTTCAATAGTTTCTCAGGTTGCCCCATTGACCACATTACTTTATGAGGAAATTAATTAATTTATTCTGAGTTTTTTTTTTCTTTTCCTTCTCCGGACTCTATGAATTATGATGGGAATCTGAGAGCTGCTTCCCATAATGGATCTTCTGAAATGAATGTACTATCATCCTTTGATATGGGGCCATCATATAACCCATCAGTGCTTCCTCTAGTGGTTTGGAGTCATATATTCTGGGGGATTCTAGCATTTTATTTTTACTTATTTACTCTGTACATGTCTGAACTTGCATTCCATTTTTTGGGTGTAGGGAGAGGTGCAGGCACAAGCAAGTGAACTTAAATCAACAAACCCATTTGATTTTCCTTGTGATTCTGATTTGGAACAAAGCAATATGGTATGCCCTAGATTTTCAAATGAGGATTTATCATCAACGTTGTTGAGTTTTTTAACCTTTTTTTTTAAATAAAAGTTTAGTTTTCCATGTTTTATTAATAGGTCCTTGCCATTAGTTATTAACAGCCGAAGGAATTAAATTTTGGATTTGTTGTACCTGATTTCATCTTGTTGAATATCTTAACTGCAGTTCTTGGATATGAGCTCCTTGCAAGCTGCCCTTCCAAATGCAGAGTTATCGTCCACCTTCCTTGGTGGTGCAACTAAATCATGGTTTCCTCAAAATACAGTGACTCCTTTTGTCCCAGCTGCAGGTCAAGGTAAGTGTTTTCTGAGACTTGCCTCTGAAATCTTTACTGATGTTATTAGCATTGTTGTTATTAGAACTGTATTTGTTTTATGGTAGTTTACAGCATATTGCTGGACGATGAGAACTATGTAGCATATAAATATCTTTAACAGGGTCACTTTGTTTTCATCTTCCCATAGGACATGATTTATTTCTTTATTTTTTTGGGATTTATTACTGTAGGTGGCTTAGCATGCATGTCAGGGCAATCACCAACAGCACAATTTCCGTAAGTCTGTTTGATGCTTTTGTTACTCTTGTGGACGTAGCTGTACTAGTTTGCACAACCACTTGCATGAGATTTTTGTGTATGCTTTTTGTCAAAATTATTCTTGAAAGGAACAATAGCAGCAAAATTAGGAGTTCTGACTTTGGATTTAGCAATGGGTTGGGGTCTTTGGGTAGGGGAAACCCTGGATGCTAAACATATTGCTTTACTTGGATTAGAATTTTACATTTACTCCCTATCTCAAGGATATTGTGATAGAGAAGGTATCTAATGTCAAAAATATTATGGTACAAGTTATAACATAAATATATGCTTTTCTCCAGTTATTCAAACTGAGCTACCCTTTTTTTTTTCTTTTTTTTCTTTTTTTGCAGGAATGTTCCTACACAAGAACCTGTAGCTTCTATTGGAGGAAATCCTTTTGCATAGGATTCTGCTGCTAGAAATACCATTTTCATATCTAATGGAACATCATTCCTGTTGGTAGTGGAAGTTTTATAGGGACTAATTCTAGTGTCTTTCTGTGCTCCCAGAATGAAAAAAATATATATTATTTATGCATATGCTATTTTTGTATTCTTCGTGGGAAAATAAAGTATTGATGTGAATATCTTCCAACAGAATTGTCAAGCCATGAAAGTATTATTCATGTAATGGTTTTCAAGCCTTGCGTTTGTACTTGAATTACGTGGTTAGAGCTAGCTAGCTAGCTGTATGCTATTGCTAGTCCATGTAGCTTTATTATTACTATTTATCTTGATTTGTTGTAAACTTTGGTATATATTAATTTAATGTCAGCCTTTTTCTGTTATTCCCTCTTAATCTCATCTTAATCTCGAATGATTTTTGATATTGTATGAAAACTCTTGCTACAACTTACAAAAGAATAGATTAAATCTCTCTTTTTGGTTGCTTCTTAGTTTCAAACAGTGGATGGTGCTCAAATGGATTCTTTGAAGATCTATGCAGAACTTTAGGGTTTAAAAAAAAAAAAAAAGGTGATTGATTGTTTCATTTGCACGAAGAATCCAATAGTTGTTATTGCAAGCTTACACATGACAAATGTAGGTTGACAATCACTGCAAACTTTGATAGTGCATGATTGATTGACACTTGAAACAATCAATCAAACAAAACTACGAAAACAAAGGAGCAATTCTACAATGACCGGCTCATGTCCTGGAATCCAAGGCCAAAATAGTGTCGAGATTCATGGGATTCATGTATTTGGTAGTGCCATTCATGATCTGTTCAACGATTATTTTGTTTGCTTTCTCTGAAGGATGGAATCCATCCCAGAAAACGTAGAGTTCCCTGTTTGGGCACAAATTGGATAATGCTGTGCATAAACCTAACCCATTGTTTGGTCCCTGCCCGCAACATGCTATCTTCGATGTTACAAATCCTGCATGCCAACCCACAACATACGTATATGCATCATGCATGTTATATATTTCTATATGAACTTATAACAATCAACTACGTACTGCCATATTTACCATAAACTTGAGGATTACTGATGATTTCCATGTGCATTTTCTGAGTATTTGCAATAATAAATGTAGTTTCACCAATTTCCCTGTTCAATCCTTTAACCATTTTAACGAGTTGCTGGTTGTACAGTTCTCCAGCAGCTTGCAGCTCGGCTGAGCATCCCCCACTTGTGCTCCGTAGGGCCAGCTCCGCCGGAACACAACCCATCGGTCCGGAGCCTGTCACAAGAACCCTACGTGCTCCTAGTTTGTACAGCCTCTGCAACAAGAATAGACGAACGAAGTTGAAATATTGGAATAAGCTAAAATGGCTGCAAAGCTTTGTGAATTACATACCATCAACAATTTTTTGTACTCTGAGATGAGATACTTTACGTAATCCTGCACAGAGAATTGGCGAGATCTTGCAGAAAAGGGAAACAAGTAATAGTTATTCACAAAATCATTGCCACCGACGGTGATGAGTACAAATGCTTCCGTAACAAGCCGACGAGCTTGGTAAGCTCCGAGGAGCGCCCTTACTCGACCCTGGTATTCCTCGAAGTTGTCCAGTTGTCTAAACATTTTGATGACCTCTAGCTGCAAATAAACATTTTTGAGTTACGCATCACCGTCCAGATGGAGATGGAGATTAAAAATTTAGGGACGTCACATGATGCATTAATTGACTTACAAATTGAGTTCCAGTGTCATTGAGGATTCCTGTTCCTGCTGAAGCAAAGTTGGCACCAACAAGAAGCTTTTCTCCCGTAAGTTCCGGGCTCAAATATGGCAATGGCGGTTCTGATTGCCCAATTTTCTGACCTGAGAACATTGCATGCTAAGAGAATTATAAGATCACTTATTAATATTAATATTAATTACATGCTTGTACATATATGAACAAGGAAATCCCATAAACTACACTAATACTGCTGCTGTCTAGGGGGTTTGATTCGACAACCACCTGTGTCATTTTTCGAGGTCTAACCAGTTAGACCAATTAATACGCACGCATTTAAGCACAAGTCGAGCTTATCTATGTGACATTGAGATGTAACATTTAAGTTATGATACATGATGTAATATCAACACATGCAACATGAAACATAAACATACTGATAATATCAGGGATGTTGAGGCCATTAGAGAAACGTCCCGTAGGCTGACTACCGGGATAATCAATCCCGTACGGAGGGGCGTCCGCACGGGCAGTTGTTGGTAGGTAATTGTTGTTGCCGCTGTCAACAAGTGAGTCACCGAACACAAAGAAAGCTCTAGCCTCAGCTTTGGGAGCGCTAACAGTCAGAACTAATACAAGACCTAAAATCATCCAAGACTTGGAAGCAGTCGAAGCCATTGATGAGATGATTTCGAGAATCTCACACTAGCTACTTTTGTTTCGAAATGGAGATTTCTTTGATGTCGACGGAAGGATGAGAATGACATCATATATAGCTTCTGCATTCTACTTATTTATTGAAGGAAATAGCCAGTGAAAAAACAAAAGCAAGCTAGAATAGAATAGGTAGTTGTGCAGGTCATGCACTAGTTTTAGGTTAATCAATGCCTCCAAATACTGGTGTGGCTTTTCATTGGTTTGCAATTTGCATGCAAATTTCTACCTCTTTGAAGCTGTAATTAAGAAGTAACGTAGCAGTCTCATAATGAACTGTAATTGGGAGGCAAGTTTGTCTATGCACTTTTCCATTTTATACAAGTATATACACTTTGACATTTTAATTATGTACATGGAGATGTTATAAGTAAATGATATAGATTTTTATTTTGACATATGAATTAGAAAGATTATAGATATATTTGAGATTGAAGTTGCGTGATTTTTAATTCAAAATTATTGTGAAATAAAATTATTAAATATTAAATAAAATAAAAGAGTGATTAATAAATATTAATTGTTGAATAAATATATATATTTATTAAAAATTAAATAAAAATACAACAATGCTAAACATGTTCTGCACCTAAGAAGGTGCCAAAAATAATGGGCAACAACTTGTTCTTGAAAAAAGAAGGAAAAAAAAAAAAGAGATAATCTAGCCATCCCATAAAGAAAGAAAGTATCTTTGCCATAGCTCTTTTCAAGTTTTCTAGATTGATTTTGTTGCTTTATCTAGTATTACGGGAGTATGCAAATTCAGATTTGAGAATCTTTGTGCTCAAAATACTTGACATAAAAGTTCTAAACCACCTAAAGCTGGGCGGCAGCATTTATGATAGATTTAGACACACTCTCCTCTTGGTTTCAGCCTAAATATTTCCATACGGGAAGCACAAACAGTTTAGCATCGAGAAACCAGATTCACTCCTTCCATTTCAATTCTCACAGCATCAAGATTCACGTGTACACCAAGATTTGATTCCTGAGAATCAACATGCATGTTTACTAATATCATTATCAAATCACATCAAAAAAATTAATCTCAATAGACATTTATAAGAGTCAAAAGCAAAGCACATGTTATATATTAAAGCAATTTAGTTTGTTTCACCTGCTGAGGTAAGAGTATGCTCAAAGTACTGATATGCAACAACCACCCATCTGGTTCACACTGATAATTTTCTGAGTGTTAAAATGCGGAGTTTCTTTGACATTCCATACTGGTACTATGGAAATGGCAGTTTAATCCTCTTTTTTTTTCTTTCAGCAGGAAATATACCCAATAAATATAATGTACAGCTCTTAACACGGAATTAATGCTGGAAAAACAATTCATGTGGTGTCAGTGTAATGCACAGTAACTGACAAACCATCTGAGTATTGTTCACCACTAGATTCAAATGGCCCCGAGAATCCGGATTATCGGACATCACAAAGGTGCCAACTCTCGAAGAACTAAGGCACTGGCATTGTCTTAAAATACTCTTTCTCAACATCAAAAGCAATGATGTTACATCCATCTCACCGTACAAGTGATGACACGGTTACAATAGGCAGATCTATCTAATACAAGATTGTGAGGTGCAGTAAATGTGATTTCTAAATGACTCCAGAAATTCGTCCCAGATAAATAAGTGTTAACATGATTGAAATGTTTCTTTGTAGTCACCAAGCAAAGACGGATGATCTTGTAATAAGTTGACCTCATAAAATCAAAGGCCAAATGAAGAGAAAATGGAATTCCTCAAATTCGCAGGTACGGAAAGAAAGAGTGTTGAATTGCATTGTAATTGGGCTATTGATAAAATGCCTGAACCCATGATTATCATTGGTGACTCAACAATTTGAGATTAGATCAAATTAAATTCTTCTACTGGCGTGAACTCAGCAATAAGTCACCACAGGATTACAGCATCTTGACATGAGGCATGATAAAACAATCCTTGAAACGAATATAGTTGTACTTTTGTGTTTAAGAGGAATGATTTTGCTTGGTAGTGAACGAGTGCTGGCTCTGAGGCAAGTGGGCAATGGCGAGGGATTAAGTCTTTGGTGTGGTGACCGTAAATTAAACACAATTTGGTGTTAGAAATCAGAGAGCCAGTGGTTGGATAGACATTTGAATTTGAAAAGTAGTCTTACAGGTAATAGAAGAGATCCCTTAGATTAACATAGCATTACAAGCGAGAATATTATAAATTGATATTTTTTCAATCACATAATCATTCAAAAACTCTACTCACATTATTTAACTATTCTAAAATATACGTTTACCAGAAGAATAATAGATCATCAGATAATTTTTAATGATCAACAGGGTATCTAAAAGATTTAATTCTAATAATAATAAATTATAAAATTTAAAATTAAGCTATCTTCTTTTAATCCTCAATTCATATATCGAAAGTCTATCAATTATATCAGACATCAGTATTAAATTGAATTCATTATACTAACATAACAAGTTCAAAGCTTTTTATGGAGTTATTTTATTGATATTGTATCATTTATCGAACTTTATTATCAGGATAATACATATTAATCAAAATAATTAAAATCAATAAAATTAAATTTTAAAATCCTAATTTTCAATTATCACATCCCTAGAAAAGTAAAATCAAACTCTGATACTAAATTGTCATATTTCGAATTAGGAATTGTGACTGTTAAATTATAAAAGTCAAAATTCTAATAAACACATCAAAATTCAATAGTAAAAAGGTCGAAAAGTGTTCTAAGATCTTGAAATATATTTTGAAAAAATAATAATAAAAATAAATCCAATAAAATCATACAAAACTATATGAATTCTAGTAGTCCATATAAATCATGCATTATCATATAGTTAAAAATTTGATAATTTAAATACAAATCAATAGGAACGTACCACTAACTAACAATAGAAAACTTACTAAATTTATTCCTTAGTATCCAGCGTATTACTAACTTCTTGATATCCACAACATATTAAAAAAAATATTCCTAGAGGGGAAAAAGAAACGATGAGTAAAACAACAGTGTTCAGTAGGGATTAATATTATTTATTTAAGTTGATTTTACCTAAAAGTCTGTATAGTTAATTTTTTTAAAAAATTATACATGCTGAATTTTAATAAAATTATTAATTATGTTAAAATTTAAAAATTTACACTTTATGTAACCATATATGCGCGCGCGCACACACACACACACAATAAAATAAGCATCATCAATTTTATATGAATCAAATTATTACAAAATATATTAAGGGGGTGCACCCGCATCCATCTACCACTCCTATCCCACTCAACTTCCAATCGCTTATGCGCTTCAAAAACCTGCCATAGGCTACACGTTGTAACTATATAAATATTCAATACATATATATACACACACATTATATATTGGTCCAAGGCTTAATTACTAGCATATCAATATATAAGTAATATAAAATATTTAGTTAAAAATTTAAGCAACATAATAGTATACTATTTAACAATTTAATTTTATTTCACAAATTTACTATACATACATTTTAAGATAAAACTAATTAATTTAATACAAGTTCAGTATACTATAACTGTAAGACGTGCCATTCAACATTTATCGTAAAAATACATAATTAAATTTTTAACAATTTAAATTTATTTTTAAATCATAATCATAATTATAAATATATAAAAATATGTATATACATTTATATATCTAATTTATATTTTAAAAATAAACAACTAATTAAGTGATAGAATTTTACCTCGATCGCCTTGATTTGCATGCGTTCATATTTAAAAAGTTGTTTAAAAATTTTAAGCCCACAGTTGAATTCTTCTCATCAAAAAAAGTCTAGCAAATATCTCCAGAGTCAAAAATGATGTCCGAGAGAGTTAAAATAGTAGGGTTAACTAAGAATTGACTATTGATCGATTAACTTACCAGTCAATACTGGTCAACAATACTGGCGACTTGAAATTCAATGATTTAGGTAGTGGATCCTGATGGATCTTACAGATTTCAACGTCTTGAATCCAATAGTATGATCTGTATTTTCATTCAACACACCATTTGTTGGAGATCTAGTTAAAAAATTATAATTTCGGTAACTTTTTCGGCAACAATCTGATAACTTTTGGATCTAAACTCTCCAATTACTTTATTTTACTCATTGAGTTGAGTTCACAGGTATGCTTGATTTTTTAATAAGTGGTCGAAGTTAGTCAAAAAGTTGAATTAAAAAATTTTTAAAACTTCAAATAAAATTTGCTAGCTCTTCGAAAGTCAAATTGAGATGAGGTTTAGAATAATAGAATGACAATGTTAAGAAAAGTTTGTAGTCCAAAAATGGTGCTCATGAGAACAATGATTTGAATAGAGAGGAGAGAGAAAGGTGTGACAGATTTGAAATTTTTTAAAATGACATGGTATTTATAAGAAAACTTTTTAAAAATTACAGAATAATCCTAAATCTTTTTAAAATTATATTTGGACCATAAATATTTACAAATTATACAATTTCATCTAAATTTTCTTGTAATTTAGTCCCATCAGAAATCGATACATAAATATATATATTCATGTATTTTATAATATCCATATATTTATTTAATATTTTTCAAGACATTATTGTGTTTATTTTACTGTATAGATTTAAGGACAAATATGGAATGCCAATAGGAAAATTTGATTATCAATCACAATGGGAGAAAAGCCTTACATAAAGACACAGATGATCAATTTTTTGGTTGTCGACCACTCAATGTTGTACAAAGTTTTATTAAGGAGACCATTTATGTAAAGTTCAAGGGAATGATGTCCATACACTATCTTAAACTTAAGCTTTTGGTTCCTGGTGCTATAGGTAATATTTCAAGTGACCAAAAGGAAGTTAGGAGTTATTATGACATGATAACCAGAATGACGTTCTGTATAATGATAAATAATTCTTATTAGTCTAGAAATAATAAAATTATATATATCTTAAAGTTTGGTTTTAAGTTGACTAATAACGGAATTGAGTATGAAGCATTATTAGTGAGCTTAAGAATGGCAGAAATAATGGAAATCAAATGAGTATGCATAAAACATGATTCTCAACTAGTAATTAATCAGGCGAACAATTAGTTTGAGACCCAAGAAAAAAACGTAAAAACTTATAGAAGCAAGGTAAGCATAATAATGGAGAAATTTGAGAAAGTAGTAACAGAGCAAATACTAAAAATTGATAATGCTTGAACAAATTCTTTAGCAAGATTGGCATCATCAATTGAAGGATAGGTATCGGGGACTATTCCAGTTAAATATATGGAGGGGCTCATATTGGAACTAGCTACAAATGTTTGAAAAATAAACAAGGTTAAGATGGTGGAATCTTGGACGGATTTAATATCAATATATATCGAGGAAAGAAAATTGCCAGAGGATAAAAGTGAAGTAAGAATGTTAAAGTCCTAAGCATCTTAATATTGAGGAGGTTGACTATATCTTGAGGGAGATTTATCTTGAAGTTTATAGCAATCATACAATAGTTAAATCTTTAGTTTTTTGAGTCCTGACACGATGTAGGGAGAATGATGAAGTCGTGTAAAAGTTGTCAAGTTTATAGTAATATTATCAAAAAACCACCCTGAGAAGTTGACAAACTTAACAAGTCTTTAGCCATTCGCATAATGAGAGCTTGATTTAATTAAACCATTGCCATTAACTTGAGGACAAGCTTGGTATGTAATTAATGGTATATATTACTTTATAAAATAGGTAGAAATAAAAGCTCTAGTTAAGATTATTAAGAAGAAGACCACCGATTTTGCATGAAGGAACTTGATATGTTGACATAGAGTCCTATAAGTGATAATAACAAACAATGGGAAGCAATTTGACAACAATCAATTCAAATAACTATGTAGAGATCTAAAGATAGACTTAAAGTTTGCTTCACCAACACACTGGAAGACTAATGGATAAGTTAAGGCTATAAAAAAAATTATCGATAATACTTTGAGGTTGAAGTTAAGGGATAAGAAATGATCTTAGATTGATGAGCTACCAGAGGTATTGTAGGCCTATAAGATGACAAATTGATCATCAATTGGTGAAACACCATTTTCATTGGCATTTGGGTGTAATGTTGTGATTCTTGCAAAAATAAAAGCTCCAACATATAGGATATTACATTATACCAAAGAAAGAAATCAAAAGTTGAGACTCATGTATTTAAATTTATTAGAAGAGAAAAGAGAGCAAGTGAAAAATATGAGTGGCAACTTATCAGCAAAAAGTTACTAGGTATTATAACAAGAAAGTTAAAGCATGATAATTTGTTAAAGGTCTATAACAAGGCCTGCTTGAGAATCAAGTTCTATTTAGTTCCATGCATCCCAATCAGCAGAAGTCTCTAAGGTAGAAGATCTCGACATAAAATCCTTAATTGCCTACCTTAGAGACTAATTAGAGATGTTTTGGGAATCAAAATCTATAAATTAGGTCATTATACCAATGTTTAGCAAGTTAAAATTGAGAAGATAAGCCAGATAGACTATTTAGTTTGGTTAAAAAAAAAAAAAGAAAAAGAAAAAATATAGAAACACCAATAATGGAATCAAGCTCTATTCAGTAGTATAATCAAATCATTAAAATATGCAAACAAATTAGGGTTTCAAAGTGAAAGGAAAAAGAAATTAGGTAAAAGGAAGAAAAGATTCTTCTTTTCTTTCTCTAGGATTCTAAGAGGTTTTGTTTGCAGATAAGATAAGATGGATAATAATGAAAAGGAAGAACAAATGCATATTATTTGAAATGATTATAATACAAATTGTTAATATGTCATGTGCTAAAATATCACTAGCATTTATGATGAATAATAAGTACAATTGTTTCACAACACACGAAGTGACGATGGGATACTTTCATAGAGCATGAAGTGGTAAGATTTAATGAAAATTTGATTTTAAAAACTTTTTAAAATTTAAATTTTTGATGGATGTGATGTTTAACGTTAGTAGAAGTGATGAGAAATTTGGTAACCTTATAAATTATTTTTGTTTTAAAGTGTGGGAGTGTTTAAGGGTCAAATCTCTTTAATTTCTAGTACTATATTTCTTCAACACTAGAAACTGAGGAACTCTTATTTTATAAATAGCCCGACAACCTTGAGAATTATATTCGACTACCCAAATGTCCCAATATACCAAGTGCTTGGCCTAATGTTTAAAGTATGCCATCTTTAATAGAATTGTAATCTTCGTCTACACCATATTCTTGAGAACTTGAGAAACTCAAGAAGATTTAGCATGTTGCTTCTGTGAAAAATGTATAAGTAATACCTATAAAGTGCTACCATTCACGATAAAGAAAGCTACCCATTATATTAAAATCACCCACTACTTCATAACTATTTGATAATGGAGAAACAATTAAGGGAGCGTGATTTTAGTTAATTGCTAAAGAAATGTCTTAAAAAAAAATTTCATTTGCAATGGGGTAAGAAAAATGATAGGGTGATTATACTACAAAATACACTCTTAATTTATTGAAAATCTTTTTTATTTTTAGCATTCTTTATATTTCTTATCCTTACTAAAATGTTCTCTAACTTAAGCATCGAAGACCTTTCGCTAGTATGACAATCTTTTTGATCTTTCTATGTCCATGAGAAGCAAGATATCGAAGGTTTAAACAAGAAGAACATGTTTGTTAACATCGGGTCAGCGAAAAATTCCCATTAATAATGTTCTTTTTGACAGTATCAAAAGTGAAATTTACCTTAACATATTATAAAAAAAATTCTCAAAATAAGAAATAATTTGGTGAAGTTGCTATAGCAAATGCACAAAAGCAAAGGTAGGTTACGTCATTGGCAATGTTGACAGCGTATATATCTTGTTTTACTTCTTTGATTTCTTTGAACCTCGTGGCGTAAAGCGAAGAAGTTTTGACTGAAATAAAAATGGATAAAACTCTTTTTCTCGTAACATGCAAGCCATTTACTAATGAAAATCTTAAAGTTCTAGTGCAAAATAATGACATTTATGAGATGTAATATACAATTTCAATGCATGAGTGTTAAGAATATGCAAGATGGCAAGTTATCAGCCGATGTGTCACATGCTAATGATTTGGAAGATAAGATAGAAAAATCATATAACTTAGCTCATATGATGACAAATAAATGTAGAGAGGATCTAGACATATATCTTTGCAAGATTATTACAACTAAAACTTTTCAAAACAAACTATCTTTGTAACAAAATTAGATTCTAGAGTTATGATAATTCTAGATTGTATGTAGATGTAGAGTGCTTATTATTTTAGTTTTCTTATTCTTTAATATTTTGAATGTATATATTTTAACACTCATGTATTACCATTTTCAAGATGAAATACTATAATATAAAATTACATTTCAAAATTCTTCTTCTTTAAATTGGTACAAGAGCTATCAATAATGGCAAATAGCCACAACAACACATCTTAAAATATTAATATTACCTTAGATACATAGAACACTAGAACTTTTTCTTTCAACACATCTATTAAACTCACAAATAATAATTATTTGTTATGAAAATCATAAGTTTTGCCTAGTATATGACGAAATGGATTAGAAAGGTTCATAAATAATAGTTAAACCATTCCTAGATGCATAAATGTCACAATAGATAAAACAATAAAATGTCTTAACTTTGAAAAACTTAGAGTTCTAAGCATAATTAAAGCAAGATCAAATGCTAATAAGTTGGTTATTATCATCAATGACCAAAAGTGTGCTTGCTTCAACCACATAATGTGACTCTTCAAGAAAGGTATAGGCCATTTTAGCAAGATTATTCTCACCTTAAGTTATTGTTAGAGCTATGCAAATCAAATCTCAAATTCAAAACATTAAGAATAAAGCTTTGTCCATGGATGAATACTACTATAAAATGAAAAGTTTGGTTGATAGATTGAGAGCCTTTAGAATTAAAGTAATAAATGATGAGTTTGTTTTGTTTATGATGGAAGGGCTAGGCTCAAAATACGATTCTATAATTATTAACATTATATCAAAGGCTGACAAGTTACCTCTACAAGATGTGGATGCCATGCTTCTTAGTTTTAAGAATAAAATTAACAAAAATCTTGCCATTAGTAATATGAATATGTAATCTAAGTTCTTTACAAACTTTGCTCAAACTATTGGATATTAGAAAAAATAAATTAGAACTACTCTAGCAAACCTAGACTATATAATACCTTCAATGCCAACTTTAACACATTTAAGGGGAATCAAACACTACAAGACTCCACAAGGCAGAAGTAGAGGAAAACCTTGAAACAAAGCAAACAAACTAATATGCCAAAACTATAATAAGATTGGTCATGTTACGTTTGATTGCTAATATAGGGTTAATTGAGATTTTATTCCATAACAAGGGACAAAGCCTGAACAAAAGAATGTTCATATGGCTACTCTTGAGAATCCTACTAATCCTTCATGGTACTTTGATAGTGAGGCAACAAACCACATCACAAACAACATCAACAACATAAATCAAGTTGCAAAATACAATAAGGTTGAACAACTAGTAATAGGTAATGATGAGAAACTTGAAATTTTCCATGACAAACATGTAACCTTTCACTTACTTCACAATGACACCAATTCATCCATTCACTTGAAACACATTTTGCACATTCTCAAAATAACTAGGAACCTTATAAGCGTTTCTAGAATAATACATAATAATGATGTTATTGTGTTGTTTTGTGATGATGTTTGTTTGGTTAAGAACAAAAAGTAGGGAACAATAATGCTTAAAGGAATGGTTAATAATGGGCTTTACAAATTAGAATTTTTTTTTTCATTTCAAGCATCCAAGAATGAATTAAGACCTAGATCAAGTAATTTAGTCTTAAAAAACCAAAGTCAATACTATGTTCAATAATAGTAAATGTCAATGTTGAAAACAATGATCTAAAGGCTAAAAATACCTTGAATCTTTTGCATAATAGGTTAGAATATTCACATGTAATAGCCCTTAGACAAACTTTTGCAAATTGTAAAGTTTTTACTATTAATGAAAAACAATTCTTAACTTTTGTGATGCTTGTCATTTAGAAAAACTATATAGACTTATCTTCAAAAGCAGTGAAACCAAGGTCAAAAATTCTTTAAAACTCATTCACTTAAATGTCTTGAGTCTTGCTCCATTATTTTCAAACCAAAATACTATATTGCATTTGTTAATGATTTCATTAACTTTTCTTTGTTGTTCTCTCTTACCCCAAAACACAAGTAGGGAAGTATTTTAATAAAAAAAATTAGATCACTTCAATATGACATGAAAGGAAAATATAAAGTTTTCAAAAATTATCTCAAAAATGAAAACATTCATATAAAACATTCATATAAAGTATTATACTTATAATCAAAATGACAAAGCAAAAAAGGAAACACAAACATGTTATAGAAACTGGTTTAACATTAATGGCACAAGGTTCACTACCCTTAAGATTTTGGTGGTAGTCATTTAACACTATCATCTATCTCATTAACAGAACTTTAACCCTTACCTTGAAAAATCTGATTCTTCATGAAAAATTTTATGAAATCAAGCCACATTTATCCATGATAAAAGTTTTTGGCTATAAATGTTTTCCTTTTCTTAACCATGCAATAGATATAAAATAGCATTCCATACTTCCAAGTGTATATTCTTAAGTGTAAGTGTATATCACAAAGGTTCCTTGTATCTTTACTATACAGGTAGAATATATATTTCCAACAGTATTAAGTTTAGTGAAATCTCTTTTTCTTTTGAAAATGACTTCTCTTGAAAGGCATTGAACAAAAATTTAATAAAGATAACCTCCCATTAGTAAATCAAGTTTTGGTTTTAGTACTCAACTCTAAACTCTCTTCTACGACAGGTACAACAAACAAAAACCCTTCTATCATCATTTCTCCAACAAACTTCTCTTCAGACTAGGTAACTTCATTCGTTCACCACCTATACAATTAATGCATGATCTAAATATTCTCAAGAATATTTTAAATACAACCATTTTAACAGACACAGCTAATGAACATTCTAGTCAAAGCCAAACAACAAAATCAATACCTTTTCAATCACAAAACAGATTAATTCTTACACACTCTATAATGACAAGAGCCAAAGTTGAGACTTTTAAACCAAAACTCTACTTTACCATTAATAGATCTTAATAAAGCCCTAAAAAATTCAAAGTGGAAACTAGCCATGAAAAGGAATACAATGCACTGATTCAAAATAAAACCTATAATCTAGTGCCATATAGCCAAAACCTAAAAATTAGTGGGGCACAAATGAGTTTTCAAAGTCCAAAAAAACTTATATAAAAGTGTTTCAAAATTAAAAGCTAGATTAGTTGCCAAGGAGTTTTATCAAACTTCTAGCATTAACTTTTATGAAACCTACAGTCTTATTGTAAAAGTTTCAATAATCAAATTAATTATGAGCTTAACAACCATATTTAACTAGAATCTTAGACAAGTAGATGTTCATAATGTATTTTTGAATGGTAAAATTATCTGAGAATATGTATGTGCATCAACCTAAGTGAATAATAGATGAAACTAAACCCAACTATAAGTGCAAACTTATAAAGCACTTTATAGGCTTAAACAAGTACTTAGAGCTTGGTTTGACAAGCTAAGAACTGAAATAATGTCTTAGGGATTCAAAGGTTCAAAATTTGACATCTCATTCATTTTCAAAAGAATTGGTGAATATATTACAATTCTATTGATCTATGTGGATAATATTATAATGATAGAAAACAACAATAATGTCATTGAAGATCTAATTCAAAGACATAGCAGTAAGTTCTCCCTTAAAGACCTAGGTGACTTGTATTATTTCTTAGGTATTGAGTCAAAAGAGCATATAATACACTCTTCATTTCACGAACAAGTATTTACAAGATCTACCCAATAAAGTAAAATTGGAAGCATGCAAAGGAATAAGCACACCTTTATGTTCAGGAACCAAACTTAGCAAGATAGAAGGTTGTCCTTTCTAATATCAAACTCTATATAGGAGTGTAATTGGCTGCCTGCAATATACAAAAATGACACGACCTAATCTCTCCTTTGTAGTAATTAAACTAAGTCAATTCATGAAAACTCTTATGCAAATTCATTAGAAAACTTGCAAAGAAGTTCTCAAATACTTAGAAGCAGCGTCAAATTATAGCCTGAAGTTTTAGAAATCAAGTAACACAAATATATAAAGCTTTTCTGATGCAGATTAAGGATATAGATGACAAAAGGTCAATTAGTGGATATTGTGTGTTTCTAGGAGAGAATCTAATTTCATGGAGTTTCAATAAGTAAAGATTCATAGCTAGATCCTTTACAAAGTCTGAATACTTAGTAGTAGCCTTAGTTTGCATTGAAATTACTTAAATTAACTCAATTTTAAAAGAACTCGACATGCTTTTTACAAGAACACTATAGTGTGACATGACAGCCAAAGTATTGCTGCTATGGCTTCTAATCCAATGTTCTATGCCAAAACTAAACACATTGAAATAAACCTACACTTTGTAAGGAATAAGGTGAACTTTGGAGAAATTGAAATTATGTAAATTTCTTTTGAAGATCAAGTCGCAAATAGTTTGACTAAAGTTCTACCTTATGATAAATTTAGCTATTTTAGAGACAAGCTCAAAGTTTTTCCAAAAACCTTAAACTTGAGAGAAAATGTTGAGAATATACAAAATGATAGGTTATTAGCTGATATGTCATATATTGATAATATAGAAAACAAGTAAGAAGAATCATATAACTCAACTCAAATAATGACAAATAAATGAAGAGAGGATATGCACGTACATCTTTACAAGAATTGTTCCAACTAAAACTTTTCAAAATATATTGTACTTATAACAAAATTAAATTCTAGAGCCATGATCATTGTAGCTTGCATACAAATGTAGGGTGTTTATTACTTTACTTTTCTTATTCTCCAATCTTTCTAAGGTATATATGTTAGTGTATTATCATTTTCAAGATGAAATACTAGAATACAAAATTACATTTGAAAATTCATTTCTTTAAGTACGAGGAGGAAGACAATAAAGCTGAAGTGAAGATAAAGTCATTTGGTTACGAAGGTTTTTGGGAGGTTTAGATAAATGGGCAATTTAAACTATAAAATGGAAGACTAAGGTGTTATTTACAATTAAAAATAATCTATATAGTGAAAAGATAAATTACACTAAATTATATATATATTTCTTGTATAGCTCAATTTTCTTTTACCCTATCAATTTTCATTTACTTGATACTACCCCGTTAATTTGTATAATTTCTTTTGTATATGTAGTATTATTGTATTACATAAATATGAACGAAACCCCTTACTCTGATTAAAAAAATTTATAAGTTCAACCAACCAATGCATAATATATGAAAATCAAAAAAAGAAAACATAAAATATGAAAGAATCAACCAATATGAACACTATATCTATATCCATACAAGCTAAACAAACAAAACTCCATTTTTTTATCCCTGTCTATACACAAGGACATCATAGTTTCAAGTGTTAAAAATCTGAATAGAAAATACTATGCAATTCTACAATGCAGCAAAATTCTAAAATTGTGTCACATCAAAAGGTTTGGAAATTGCAATGCCAAAAAATTCGTGAATGTGCCCTTTCACTAAAAATTATGCAGGAATGGTACCAATTTTTAACCCTCCTCTTTTCCAGTAACAATTTGAGAGAATCCCCTAGACTTGTGCATATTCCTTCTTATGGCAGGAACTTTTCGAGCCACTACCTGCCAAATTATTTGAACAGCATCGTCTTCCTTGGAAGGGAAATGAAATTCGAAGAATTTCTTAATCTCCCTCAATCTATCTCGCATTTGAGTCCATTCATCTTTTTTTATGCTTCTTATTAGGTTTATAAGGAATTTTTCTTTCATAGCATCTAATGTGCGAACAAATATGCAGAACTTTGAGTAGTCAAGAATATCTTCATAAGGGAGCTCAATTTCATCACTGATGATGACAGGCACACAATGGCTAACAATGGCATCAAAGAAGCAATTTGATAAGGGGGTGTCACCAGCAATATTGAAGCAGAATTTGGAAGAGTGCATTTGTAACATCTGGGCCTAATGAAAAGAAATTGTGGGCCTAGTTGTTGTTTTAATTTTAAGGCCCAAATTTTTGTATATATATATGTGTGTGTGTGTGTGTGTGTGTGTGTGTGTGTGTGTGTGTGAAATTGTAGAATTGAGTGGAAGATTCGGGAGAAGGTAGAGAGAAAAGAAAAGAAAAGAAGATAGGAGAGAAAGAGAGAGAAAAAAAAAGAAAGAAGAGGGAATGAGGCAGAAAAGAAGAAGAAGAAGAAGAAAAAGGAGAAGAAGAAGAAATTAAGGAAAAAAGGTAAAGAGTTAGAAGATTATTTAAGAAAAATTTATATATTTAGTGTGAAAATTGTTAGAAATTGAGGGTAGTAAATTGATTTTGTTATAATAAGTATATAGTTGAGATTATTACTAGTTTGACTTTTTGGGTATTAGATTTACTGATTTTGAGTTTAATAACATAGTTTAATCGGTAGATTTTTCAGAAATTGTTAAAAATTAGATGAAAATTTGTAAAATTTTGAGTAGGGTAAAGATGAAATTTATAATAATTTTGAGGTGAGATTAAAAATTCTATTAATTTTGAGATCAGAATAGAATTTCTAAAAATTTTTGAATAAAGTGATAATTTTTTTATAATTTTAGGTCGTAAGTGTAAATATTTTTGGAATATTTTTGTAATTATTTATATTATAAGAATTTTTTCATAATTTTTCATCAATAATATTTTTATTTTAGAAATTCAAAATTTTAGAATTTTTGAGTCAGATTTCAGCCAAACTTGGGACTGTAATATTATTTATGTTTTATTATAAGTAGTACAACTTAACAATTCATTTTAGTAAATTTCGTCGATTCTTGTGAAATATTAATTGGTGGTGACAATGAACAGAAGGGGGATCATTAGAATTTTGACCAGTACAAGTTTTGACTTGATCAGATAGGTATTTCACGTATAATTGAGCATTTCAGTATTTTGAAACTGAAAAGTAAGGTATTATCTCGCTTTATGTAAATTCTTCTATAATTTTAGAAATGCGATTTTTATTGAATCATACTTTCAATATTAATGCTGTTGTAAGCAGTATGCATAAATTATTTTATTATTACTGTATATTGTTAAATTGTGAAATAGTGTATGGCATTTTTGTTAGCATTGGTGATTATAGACTTGATTTTAGTCCCATGGTGAAAGTCCGTAAATTTGAAATCATGGGCGACGGTCCTTGGGTATAGAGCTCTTAAGGTACGCAGGCCACACGTTTTTTAGACGGCAGTCCCTGAGAATAGTGTCCCAAAATCATGCATAACACATAGTGATGACCAAAATCCATAATTGCTGAACGATCGATTTTATGTTTAATTACACTTATTTGTGATGTGATAAAATGGAGGCATATTTATTATTATTTTTGTTTAAAAATCTCAGTTATATGTGTAAATACCTACTGGGTTTTAACTTACCCCCTTACTTTTCAAGTTTACGAAGAGCAAATGAAAGTAGATGACGTGGAACAGATGTTATCTTTTAACTTGATATATTTTGAATTAATAAGTATCTGTGTGTGTTATGTTATCAAAATTTTGTAACAAGATAGTTGTTATCAATGAATGAATGTATTAAGTTTTGTTGTAATGGATATTGCGTGACAGTGGTTGGGATTCCATGTGAACTATTAGAAGTGTTATAGAATTTTGTACTTGAAAGTTTAATTAGTATTACCTATGTATAATGGAAACTCTGCTGAAATATTCTCATTAAACTCTAATTCACGAACCCTAATTTTGGGGGCGTGATAGCATTCCCTTGCTAGCTTTTTGAATTCCATCCTTCTGCATACTTCCAAATGAGAAATGCACATCTTTTTCACCTTTTAAAAGATAAAATAATTCTTGACGTGCAAAGCCAACCTGAATACAAGGAAATCAAAAGCAAATAATCTTGCATCTAAGCAACTGCAGGAAAAAAAAACAAACAAACAAACAAACAAAGGTACCTCAGAAGATCAAAACCTCATTAAGATCATTTGAAACAAATTATTTTGGTGATATTTATTCAAAATTGATATCGTAGAATGACATATACACTTTCTCAAAGTCAACATGAATAAAACATATACAAGCATACATATATGAAGAGCTAGAGCTACACAAGCACTCACAGAAGTAGGATTTCAATCCATTTTCCCAGGACTAATAACAAACCAGAAGATATGTGTCAACTTTCTCACAGGAGCCGACGCACAAGACAGAATTTGGCATAGGAACAAAATAGTTCTCTTGGCAGGAATCATAATAAATTAGTTACACGTCTGCCAGAAAAGGTTCAAGGAGTATATATACCAGAGAAGACAACATAAGATTATCTTGTCATAACACATGCAAAACAGGGCAAATTGTATAGAATTTTCTAAAGAAAGTATAAATATAAAACATGGAGACCCAATTTCCTAAAAAAGATTCTATAAGCACAATGAAACATGGTAATCCTAATTAGTTGATTTAATGATTTTCAAAACACATTCAAATAGAAAAAGATTGAAAGGCAGCAGAAGATATTTTATCAGTAAATGCATGGATTTGATATATCAATTATGATAGTTGAATTTATATTAAAAATTGGAGCTTCTCTAAGAAGGTATTTAACTTTGCTCTCCAGAAAATATGATAATCAACATAAACAGCTGTACAGTAAGTACGGTGAGCAGCAAATATACAATACAAGTTGTATAAATACCCCAAAACATCAGTCTTAACATTTTTATGCATGTTTAAAGAAGAAATTTGGGGAAAACTAAACATTAGTTCCACCCTTGATACATTTCAAGCAAGCAACAAGAACAACAACAAAAATCTATCAAAGAGGAAGTCTACTTACATCTTTTCGATATATGGCTCCTTGGAAGTACAGCAAAGTTGGACGACTGTCAAAATCAGACATATCATTGATGTAGGATTTGATCACATGTTTGTAAGGTGCAACCACGTCTTGATCAATATTTGCTATGTGGGGAGGATACCTACCAAAATCTGCAAGAATGAACATTGAAGGCCACAGCTTCATACGAGCATCTAACATGCTATTGGGATGGTGAGCCACGATTAAATGGTTCTTTCCACCAGACCTCTTCCACTCTTCTTGACTTGTCACAAATTTCACCAGCTTCTCTTGCAACACTTTGTTCTTGCTCTTCTTTTCTTGTGGATTTCTTTTGCCATATTTGTTATAGCTCAATGACGAAAAGAATGGTACATATATAATGTCGGCTTCACTGGAGTTGTGCACTCTTATTGCACCACCGTAACTTGGGTTGTGAGGAAGCTCAGAAGCGAGGAGGTCCAAGGTAAGCCAATATTCTATGCTATGTTGCAAGTTCGAACTACCAGGATAGCGGGGTATTGTTTTTCTAATATCAGGCCAAACACTACCCACTTGTGCTTTCCAATCTAAAAGCTCAAAATGGAACTCAGGATGTAAATCATACATGTAAACCTTAAGTATTCACTTTTTTCCTTTGGGGTAATTCTTCCGGTAAACTATTCTTAGCTACAGCTTGTTTTTCTATTGAGAGTTCAACATGATTTTGACTTTTCGGTTTGGAACTAATATTGTCAATTACAGCATGGGGATTGGCATTGGACAACAAACTATGGTCAATGAAACGAGGGCTGCCAGTAGAACGCAATACAAAGAGCCAAGATATAGAGAATAGAATCGATGTGATTATCAACAAGCAAAACAAAGACTTCCGAGCAATAATACCAAGGGAAGAGGCATTCCTCTCAGCCATTTCAATACTAATCCAAGAAATTCACCAATGGTTTG
The DNA here is from genome assembly GCA_032401905.1 of Swietenia macrophylla. Taxonomy (NCBI): domain Eukaryota; kingdom Viridiplantae; phylum Streptophyta; class Magnoliopsida; order Sapindales; family Meliaceae; genus Swietenia; species Swietenia macrophylla. The sequence continues at coordinate 6,318,557 of CP135571.1, forward strand.
GAACAACTATAAAACTGTATAGATGTCTTATATAAAATGATCCATTAGGCTAACCAGAAACTCCTAAATGTCGATCTTTACTCAAATTCCCCATAAACAGTACCCAGAATGCCAAAGGAACCCGGGTCTGGCACTGAACAAACAAACAGATATCAAATCATAGCTCATTCATAGTTTCTCTATCAGCATTGTCAAGAACAAGAAACAGCTCGTAAAAAGAAACCAAACCCAGATGAAATCTAATCCAATCTCACCAATCCGCCCACTAGAAACGAGAAAAACCAATAAAGAATGGAAATTTTATAACGTGTTAAAAAATGAGAAATGGGAAATAGATAGTTGTTGCTGTTGTTGTATGCCTTCTTTGATTTCGTACCGTAGAGGAAAAACAAGCACACACCAACGCTCTCGTTCGGGTTTGTCGTTGATGACAACTCGCCCGCTTTCTCCGCATCAATCAAATTCTTTTTCTTTATTGTCTGTGTTTTTTTTATCTTGCCGGGTCACTAGTTGAAGCCTGCTTCACCGGCTCTCCAATTAAAATCGAGAATTAATAATGTGAAACCAGCCGAGAAGAAATTATTTTCCCAGCTGAGGATTTAGTGGGCCTGCATGAATAAGATGGCAAAGAAGAAAAGCTGAGCTAGGCACGACTGAAAATATTTGCTGCATTTGTTATGTTACGTCATGGGTCCACTTTGCGCTTTGGTACAATCAATCGAATTTGGTCAACTAATAAGAGGGCTGCAATTATTGATGGTTGATGCAAGCACGCCTCACTAATGTTTACAACTAGAGAAAAAAAAAACATGAAGGGTATATTTCAAATTAAAATATTACGACGACTTTTAGTCTATGATAGTTGTAAGATAAACTTATTAAGAATCACACTTCTATCTTTAAAATTTACATGTACAGTTATAGGAAAAGTTATAAATGGTGTAATTTGTTTGCAGATTGTTTAAAAATATCGGGCATTCTTCTGCTAAGCTGTTCAAATCCAGGGAAGGTGAAACTTGAGAAGAACCCAGCTGCTACAAATTCTTTTTTTTTAAAATTTTCCATGTCTTGGGTTGGGTGGGAACATTGCATGAACATATATATACAATTCCCAACAACAAGGTTGAAATTTTGAACCAATACCTTGGAAAATGGTTATGGTTCACACACACACACACACACACATTAAGCTGGTATGTAACGAGTTGGCTCACCTACCTCCTGTAACTGAAATCAATATTTCTTTCTAGCATTTTCTCACATTCAGCTCTTTCCATGTAACGTTTTCAAATAATTAAAACTCTCCCCCAATCTGAGCTTTCAGCTGAGTAATAATTCTTGCGATTGATAGTCAACAAAATAAGTTATGCGCACTCATTCAAAGATCATTCAAAGCTCAAGTAAATTCAAATCAGGACTTCTCCATGAATAAGGTAAATCAAAGACTATCCAGTAGTCTTTATAATTTTAGATTATTGTAGCTTATGTTCAATGTGATATATCTCCATCCTGAAACATGCAATACCACTAGAAATCCGCAGTTTTAATAAAGCGCATGGAAAATATATTTTATGTTAAGCAAAGATCAATTACAAATAGCATGCTCCAAGCTTATCAGTTACTTTCAACACCGCGGAAACTAAACAGTAAAAAAAAAAAAAAAGGTTCTTTTTTCTCTCGACCTAGTAGGAGCGATGATACTGATCCAAATAATTGGTTTGACACCTTACGAAGGAGATTAAATTAGAACTGGAACTGCATCTCTGGATCATATCCAAGAGAATCAAGGTGATCAGCCATCGCCTTGTTCATTGGTGGCGGACCACATCTCAGAATCTGCAGATGCCATTAGAAAACTCAGTAAGTAATTTTTTCTCTCTTAACATCTTATAAGATCTTATCAGTTGAATTTGTATCCAGCAAGATATACACATGTTCAAAGAGATTCTAGATTGACATCCAACACAAGAATGATAGCATTCGTATCACAAATAGTTCGGAGTTTTACTTGAATGTTAGAAGCTGGTGCAGGGCAATGGGTTTCGATCATTTCCTTTGAGATGAAGCCAACACCGCCATTCCATTGTTCAGGAGGCTGAGAAAGTAAACACTAATAAGAAATGACAGTTTTCAAGTAAAATGAGCAACAATTATTATAGGGAATTAAGTCAAACTTCTGGAGAACTTTGGATATTATAATTTTCAACTATTTAGCTAGTGCTTGACCGATAAAGTTCAGTGGAACCTAGCCAAATTTGACAATTTGGAAGTTAGCTTTATCACAGTCTATATGCATTATTGGATTAGCATTGCAATGAAACATAATAGTGTAAAGTAATGTGTTGCTTGAGTAAGGAAACTGACCTGATTCAATACGTAGTAGATTTTGAAACGATTAGAGTACTTAGAAGCAAATCCATCCAATTCTTCCTGCAAGCACATCAAATAAATTAATTATGATCCACTCTCTCAAACTAAAAATTCATATCTCAACATTCATCTCAACACCAGTCACACATCGACCGTCGCAAAGGAGTTCATGCTTGGTCCTTCAATCCCACGATAAAGATAGTAATTGCATTAACATTATGCATAATATGTTTTAAGATACAGAAAAAGAAAATAAAAAAAGAACAAAACATTAACAAAAAAAAACGTAGTGACTGGTGAACACTAACCTTAAAAACTCAACCAAGTAATCACCTACAATTCTCAAGGAGCATTTCTAAAGCCATTAAAGCATTTGGATCCAATGTGGTAGGAAACTGGTACAATGGTTTAGGTAGGAGTTACTATGGAACTTGACAAGGAAAATAACACAAAGCACTTTCAAATGGGATTCAAAGAAAATAAAATATGGTCTGAACTCCAATAGAAAAAAGCTTCTCATGTGAAAAATTAATAAGGTTAAAAACTTGTACTTAGATACCAACGGGAGTGGGGCTTGAAGGAAAACGGAAAACCATACAGTAATCCTGGGGACTAAACTGTCATACACACCAACATAGAGGGAGTAGTCCTTATTTGCCCCAAAATTTTCAAGAGTGTCAATTACCCATTATTTTTTCATCCTTTCCTCAATTAACTCGATAAAAATTACTCTCTAAATCCTGCAATTGTGGCTTGACCAATTTTTAAATGTACTGAGGATCCCATATTGCTCAGCATGCCCAACACCACAAACAGGACCCATCTTGGGTTTTGTGAGCTTGAGCATTTTGATAAAGCAAGGAACATAGTAACCAATCATAGAGAAATAAGAGTACAAATTACCTTTAAAAGAATGTCATCGAATGTAACATTGGCATAAATGAGGTGTACTTTTGTATCATCATAGGGGTTCTCTAATATGGCTCTAGCAACCTAAAACAGAAACATAAAAGAAACAATAAAATATGTGATCACCAATACCTTCTGGAAGATAATACTCCACAACTGTTGAAAGCAAAGATTTCTAACAATGATAAAAATTATTTCTCAGCAACCTACTTGGAACATTGGAGTGATGCCAGAACCTCCTGCAAGCATTCCAAATGCTCTAACTTGGCCAGGTTGATACCTGAATCGACCCTGGTAGCAGTAATATTCCAAAAACAGCAATCTAAATGAGATATCTTTTCACAGAAAGGATGAATTGTACAACATATTCAAAATTGCCAGAGAAGGTCCATGAATTCATTCCACAAGACAAGATGCAAATTACCCTACGACTTTGTTTGAGAATTTAATATATGGAAAACAATTTTCAATGATAAATATAAATCATTTGAAGGGGCTACCTCGGATTGAAAGATGGAAAGGAGACTTCAAATGGTAATTTTGAATGTTTCTTGGTAACGATGCCTAGAAAACATATGTTCTTTTGTAAACAATAACATTATGGTATGGATATCTAAGCAGCATCAAATCAACCAGTATATCCACAATTAATCATTAAATTCATAGGGAGAGAAAAGGACTTGATGTTTCCAATTTACCATGGTAAATGACTTGCATTTCATTGACTATTTATCAAAATAATGTTAAACTCTAGAGTTCTATCATACAAGAAGAGAAATATGCATCCTTATCCAATAATTACTTGGTTGTTACTACTTAAGTATTCGCTACGTAAATAGCTTGTAGATAAAACAGACTATGATGTTTGCCAGGGATTGCATTAAATTAATAGACGGAATAACGCTTGTAGCTTCTAAATGATACTGCAATAAATCATCTGACAGATGCATCCAACAGAAAACATTTTAACACTCTATTTTCTATTACCATCAGAACCTAAAATAGGGAGAGGGAAAGGATGAGGGATGTGGGATAAATACCCAGACAGCCAAAAGCATTATTGCAAACAAATATGCAAAACAAAATGTACCTTGGGTCCCTTCACAGCAAGATAATCACCAACACGCATCTCACGAAAATGGTGAGACATCCTTCCTTGTGGGTACATCTACTTACAGAAAAATCACAGAAAGGCAGCCAATTCAGAGGGATAAAAATTGAAAAAACAAATAAAAAAAGATTATATATCTAAATAACCCAATAAAATAAAGATATCAAGAGAAAAGTTTTGATGTGTACCTTAATAACTAATTCAAAATGACCAACATCAGAATCCAATGTGGTTGGGGTATATGGTTTAATAACATCTTCACCTTGACTATCCTTGCCCCTGTTCCAGAAAGTAACCATCATAAACAGCAAAAAAATACGAGAATTAGTTGAGAAAGATAAAAATGAAACAAAATTCATCCTATCCATTAGAATCATTCACAGCCTCTTGATTTGGAGAAGAGGCAATGTGATGCATAGATCAATTGCAACAATTTAAATAAGACTATGGTTGATTTTGACAAGAGAGCAAGAGAAATCATTCAACAAACCTGCAACTTATATGCTGTCCAATCGGAAGACCCAAAACTGATGTAGGTGTTGGAAGCTCAAAAGTGAATTTTGCCACATTGTGGCTCAATTGTACACGCTTGACAAGCTTAAATTCCTTGAAATTCTCAGGATCCAAGCAGACTATAAATACATAACACTGGTTTAGCTAACAACACAGATGAATAATCTGCTAAAACATAGAGAAAAGGGCTTCACACATAAGCAGGTTCCGATTTGCAATTATAATAAAGCTAAACGAAATTGAAAGAAAATAATTGTGCTACCAGTGAATTTTGAGAGACAAATATTTTCTGTAGGATTGAGGTAAAATTAACTTAGTTCAAAGCAGCCAGTAAATACCACTGAACTTCGGTTTGCACATAGATCTCAGTAGATTTCACCAAGTTTGAGCTTGTTAATTTAATAGTCAAGAGTCAAAATCCAATTAACTTTTGCATATAACAGAAAATTCGAGACTACAGCACAGATTATCTGATTATCATTGAGAAACTAACTACAACAAAGATTATCTGATTCTCATTGAGAAACTAATTTTATAAGCACTCCTGAATTGAGCTTTGATCAATATTCTCAAGTACAGTACCAGTAATTATGATATACCAAATCAAATAGTGCAAAAATGCCATACAGCTAACTTGTACAAAAATGTTTTAGCTTTACTTTCAGGATCATAATGATGTTCTGTGAATTATGAAAAAACCAAACATCAAGTAAACAAGATGATTATAGCTGAAAATATAACTTTTAATGGTAAAGAGCAACAACAAAATTAAAAGTACAACGTACAAATGGCAGAAAGAAAGAATATTAGAAATGAAATGAAAATATATTTGCGATCCAATTGAATGAAATATAATCAAGGATTTTAAATACAGTAAACATTCTTCCGTCTAAAAATTTACAGCTACAAACATAAAACACTTTACAAGATGGAACAAAGAGGTTAAATCTTTTCTTGCGACCTAGAATTAAAATAATGCAATTAATCATTATACAAAATCCCAGACATCAATCTGAATAACATTTTGTCACACATACATCTACAGTTATTCATTTATTTCCACTTCCAACAGGAATTCAAATAGATATCACAGAAGAATACAGAGTCGATTGTCACACTACGTTAGTAAGTAAACATAGCAGACAAACATTCACAAAAACACCAAACACAGCGACAAAAATTGAAAGATAATCCATCAGTATCTGCCTTTTCACATTTCTTATAACTAGCAATAGATGCACTCAAAATCAATAACATAACTCTCTTAAAAACAACCAAATAAAAAATACCCACCAACCACCAAACTCAAACAACTAGAATTCAATCGCATATGGAAGATTTAAAAGACCCCGTTCTAATTTTCCCGAAAAAATAAAATGCAACAAATTCAGCGAAAGATCAAACCTTTAGACTTCTTAGAGGAAAACAAGTAGGCAGCACCAACACCAATGGCCAAAAGAGCCACCGCTCCACCTACAAGAAGTTGAACATCTAAGTTCTGCAGGTATTCCATGTCCATGATACACTAGAGCTCCTCCCCAACAGAAGCACAAGACACACAGATTTATATCTATATATATAGACGATGCTTTTGACTCCAATATAAAAATAAGAAATCGAACCAAGAAATGGCTAAGAGAGAAAATGAAGTTTGGTTTTGGCTGTTCTATGTTGGCTGGCCAGCAGCTAGAATGGCCAAGTATCAGAGAGAAAATGGTAATTGGTGGAAAGTGTAAAGAGCGGACAAATTACTATTGTTATTATTTCTCAAATGAAAATTGTTGATTTTGAGGTTTGGGCTGTTTCACCTACCTAGTTCTTGAAGTGAGAGGTATTTTGTCACAATAAATAAATAGATAAAATTTTTTTATTTAATATATTATTATTTTTAAATAAAAATACAATCTAATTAGATATGATAAATAGATTAAGAATATATATATATATATACATATATAATAATTAAATTATTAATAATTGAAATTAAATTGATAAATTTGATCATATTAGATCACATTGATAAACTCGTCCAAATTCCTCTGTAGTTACTCGTAAGTAGAATCTATCACTTATTTTTATTATTTTAAATAAACAAATAAATAATTGTTTACAATATTCTAATTTCTCACACTTTTGTTGACTTGATTGGGCCTTGCTGACATCGATGATAACGGAGACCTTTTTTTAATGTTTTAAAAGACTTAATCGGACACTTAGTGGTGGGGCCAATAGGGTAATAGCGTAAATTGACTCACCTTAAACCAACGGCCACAGCCGGCAGTTTTTAAGTCCGCACGTTGTTTCAAGTCACAACTGACCCGCTAGGCCCACCAACCGGTCAACCTAAAGACTTTCCCACTTGGCGGGCGGACGTTGTACGATTATGAATCCGTTTTGAGATTTAGATTGCTCCTCTAATCAAATTTTGACACGTCATATTTCACAAAAAATTCCTTGTCCCCACTTTTTTAATTCAAATATTAATTATTTTAAATTTTTTATAAATTTATTTTAAAGTTTAAATTAATTATTAATATTTTATATTTTTTAAATTAATTTTATTAAATTTTTTAATATTTTAAAAATATATTAATAATTTTTTATATTTTTTAATAATTTACTACGAATGCTATAAATTTATCATGATAATTTATAAATTTGAATTAATTTTATTACGAAAAAATAAAATAAAAAAAAAAAAGGAGGGCTAGTGAATTATAAGAAAAACACCAACTTATCTTTCTTTTAAATTTTTTTTTGGAATTTATTTTAATAGAGAAGTTTTAATTCTGATTAAAATCTAATTTATTTTAATTTAAAATAAAATTAAAAATTAATTAAATAGTTGAAGAAAACTTAAATTAAAAAAATTATTATATTTTGCTACATGATTTATTAGCCGGCAGGAGTAGATAGTTTAATGGTAAATGCAATACAATATGAGAATCCCGGAAGGCTAAAGTTGACTGATTTGAAAAATCAGGCAAATGATTATTAAAATAAAATTATTTTATTGTTGATTGATTGAAACTTTAAGTAAATGATTGTTAAAATAAAATTATTTTATTATAAAATAAAGAGATGTTGACTTATTCCTAGAAAGAGACCTCTTAAGAGTTTGTCGTACTTTCAGTAGTCTAAATCACGTTTCAAGTTCATAGTAAAAACCGTTGCTGCTCTTTTAATTGGTGGCTATTTTCTTAATTGATATTCTGCCTATTAAAGATGCTTGTTTTATTCAATAAAGTCATAAAAAAGTTAATTCTTTTTATCAGCATTACTTAGCTTGTTCGTTCCACTGAGGATAACGAAGATGCTATCTAGCAATGTACTTTATGTCGTATTCACAAAGTTATTAAAAAAAATATTGTAACTTTTAAATTATAGTTCTTAAATTAACTATAACTCTATATTATATTCTTGTAATTTAAAATTTTAAATTCAAAATTTATAACTATAATATTAAATAGTTGTAATACCTCCATAAGTATAAAATTTTTTTAATGATAAGAATTTTATAAATTAGAAAGTGTTTTACTTTGTTAAGGTTTTTAAATTTAAAATTTTTGTTATACAATATCTTGAAAAAATTTAAAGAGTTTAAAAAGTATTAGCAGCATCCAAAAATTGTAACAAAAGTAATAGTAAAAGGTTGGTTATCAATAATTTTTACACCTAATTTTTTTTTTATTTTTAAAATATGTTTTAAGATTGTATGTTACCATTTGGTATCAGAGCATTATTTTACCTCTACCTTGTTGATTTTTATGTGTCTTTTTAAAAAAATATGAAATATAATAATGGGTGTATTATGCAAATTTTGATTTTTCTACAATCTAAATTCTTATGTTTTTGATATAAATTGATGTTATAAATCATTTAAATATTAAATATATAACATGTCAAAAATAGCATCAAAATAGCTAGAAAGATGGTCAAAAATGTTAGGTGTAGTTGCAGCATTTTATTTGTTTCTATTTACATGTTCGAAAAAATTATGTTTAAAAAAGTTGAATTTTAAGTGGGACCATTTATGATCCTTTTAATCTTTTTTGAGAATTGACCTATTGTAATTTTTAACTGAATTAATTACTCGCTATTTACATATACAATAAATACATAAATATTTTAGAGAAAATTTTTATAAGGCATAAACATGAAAATATTTATATAT
>CP135571.1:6327907-6508662 GCA_032401905.1 Swietenia macrophylla
TTGTTTTATTATGATTTTGGTCTAAATACATACTTTTTGTGCAATTTAGTTTTCAATTAAATTTAGATAGTGTTCAATTATACATACTATTTAAGTTTATTATATATAAATTTAAATTTCATTTAAATATTTAAATTTATGCATATTATTTATGTTATATTATATGCATAGTTAAGATTTAATTTTAATGTTTTATTCTAAGCATATAATTTATGTTTTATATATGTTAAGGGATAGTTTACTTAATTTATGTATTTTTAAATTACGTATGCACTATGTAGATAATAATTAGTATGCAAAATTTTGTAATAAAAAAAATACATAAAACTTAGGCAAATAAAGAAATATCAAATTAAGTATTATTGTCAGATATAGTTGCAGTATTTTATTTGTTTCTATTTACATGTTCGAAAAAATTATGTTTAAGAAAGTTGAATTTTAAGTGGGATCATTTATGATCCTTTTAATCTTTTTTGAAAATTGACCTATTGTAATTTTTAACTGAATAAATTACTCTTTATTTACATATACAATAAGTACATAAATATTTTGGAGAAAATTTTTACAAGGCATAAACATGAAAATATATATATATATATATTAAAATGTCTAAATGATCTATAAAAATATAATCAATTGAGTAATCATAGCATCCCTAAATTAAATAAAATTTTATATTAAGTTAACGTCACATATAATTTAAAATATTAATTATAATTAATTATATTAGATGTGATAAATTTTATTCTATAAAAATTTTATTACGTTTATATGATTAATTAGGATAAAATATTGTATTATTTTTCTTAAGTTATTTACAAGAATTAAGAAATTAGATATAATATAATAGTTTTATTATAAAGATATGTGAACTTATCTAAATAAAATACTTAATCTATAGACAGTATTTTATGTCATGTGATTAATATTTTAAATATATTTTATGTTGATAAAATATGATAAAATTTAAATATCATCATAAGTATGTATTTTTTCAGCATCACAACCTACAAATATATCTAATATCAATCTAGATGTTCTTGAATTGGTAGAAAATAATTATAAGATATGAAAAGAAAAAGTATTATTACATTTAAGGTGGTGGGATATAAATTATACTATATAGAAAAATGAACCATCATTTATTACTAATGTTAGCAGTTTGGTACAAATTAAATTTTATGAATGTTAAAAGCAATCTAAATGCCTCAGCGTAATGTTAATAAAAACTAAAATTTCTACTAACATGCATAATTCAATTGTTTAATATAATAATATCTATATTTGGATAAAAGTTATTGATGAACAGTTTAAATCATTAGATAAAGCATTAGTTAGTACTATGATTATAAATTTCTCTACCATAAAACTCATTATCTTTAATAGAGTGCAATAGCACATCATGAAAATAAGAGATATTGCAACTTAACTAAAAATTTTAAATGTGACAATATCTAAATCTTACCTTGTGCATTATATTTTGAATTTACTTCCACAACCATATAAATCCTTCAAAATTTGTTATAAAATACGGAAAACTAAATAGTCTATTAATAAATTAATGACCATGTGTTGTGTTCAAAAAGAAGAAAGGTTGATCACAAAGATAGAAGCAAATTTTCAAAGTGCACATTTAGTAACGAGGAAAAAAATTAAAAAAAAAAAAAGCAAAATACTTACTCATACTAAAATAAAAAAAAGAATACAAATGCTTCTTTTGTAAGAAAAAAGAGATACAAATAAGGATTAAATTAAATTTCAACAATGGCTTTTTTAAAAAAAAAAGATATTTATATTTCTCTTGTAAGTTATGAATTTAAAATGGTTTCAAGTTTGTCATAGCATATGGTGGATTGACTTTCGTTCAACAATTTACATTACTAATATTTTGCAAGACTTGTAAAACTTAAGAAAATTAGTGAAAACTAAACGATTTATCAATTTTGAAAACAAAATAAGTTCATTCGTAAAAGTTATTGAAACATATAATTTAGTTTTCAATAATAATTTTGTAATGATTTTACGAAAGATTTTTTATATTCCTAGTTTCAATTTTGAAACTTGTACCATTTGGATATTCTTTTAGTTTTCTGAACAATTCATTTGATATATATTTTAATTCTAAATATGTTGGAAATGGTACATTATTTAATAGTCTCTATCATGTTAATTTACAAAATGATGTTTGTTTTAATAAAATGTATACTCATATTGCTATTGAAAGATATGTATTAAATGAAAAATTTTTTATGTTGTGATATCAAAGATTAAGACATATTTTCACATAAAAAATCAAAGGACTAGTAAGTAATAAAGTACTTAATATTTTAAATTTAACTGATTTTGAAACTTTTGTGAACTAGATAAAGAATAAACAGACCAATAAATCAAAGAAAGATATTAAGAGAAGCTCAGACTTAATAGAAATTATATATAGTGATATTCATAGTTTTAGTATAGACTCATATAGTCATAAATATTTTATTATTTTTGTTGATGATTATTTATAATTCATATATATCTACTTACTGAATATTAAGGATGAAGCATTAGATGCTTTTAAAATATTCAAAGTTAAAGTAAAAAAATAATGCAGTAATCAAATAAAAATCATGAGATCTGATAAAAATAGTAAATACTATAGTAGATATACAAAGAATGGATTAATACCTAGGCCACTTACAAGATTTTTTTAAAACTATGGGATTATTGCCTAATACATCATGTTTGGTTCTCTAAGTCAAAATAGTATAGTAGAAAGGAAAAAAATAAATAATATTAAATATGGTACGGAGTATGCTTAGCAACTCCAAACTTTCTAAGTTCTTATGGACAAAAACTCTTAAGATGGCTGTGTACATGTTAAACATCCTAACTAAAATTATTACTAAAATGCCACTTGAGTTATAAAAAAAATTGGAAACCAAGTTTATAATATGTAAGCAATTTGGGTTATTCTTCTAAAGTAAGAGTTTATAATCCACAAGAGATAAAATTAGATTTTGAAATCATTAGTAGATATTTCATTGAATATTTAGAAATATCTAAAAGATATAGATTTTATTATCTATTATATCACACTAAATTTGTAGAATTAAAAAATACTAAATTTTTTTAAAATGACTTGATCAATGAGAGATAAATTTCAAAACATAGTTTTTGACAATAATCATTTAAAACCTTCCACTTCAAATTGTAAAGTAATTATTGTCAATAGCATCCCTCTAATACAAATAAATGTTGATTAAATAATAGTTAATATTCAATCAAATAAGAATTAAATTCTACAAATTGGTAATGTTTTAATAGATTTGATTATTCAATAAGTAATTATATAATATACTCCTCAGAAAAATATTAAAACAACATCAAGAAAATCTATTAAAGTAAAAAATATCATCAATTCCCAATAATTATATTGTGTATTTACAAGAATTAAACTATAATATTAGAGTTATAAATGATTTAGAAACATTTTTACAAGTCATGAGTTATCAATAATCTAACTTATGGTATAATGTTATGAAAGATAAGATAAATTTTATGTTAACAAATAGAATATGAAATCTTATTAAATTGTTTAATGGGTTTAAACTCATAGGGCATAAATGGATCTTCAAGACTAAAGAATATTCATTAGACAATATTAAAAGATAAAATGCTAGAGTTATTGCTAAAAGATTCATTCAGAAAAAGAAATCGACTGCATAGAGATATTTTCTCCTATATCTAAAAAGAAAATTTTTTTTTCATCTAATTAAGGCATTAATAGCTCATTTTAATCTGGAACTACATTAAATGAATGTGAAAACAATATTCCTTAATAGAAATTTAGAAAAAGTGATTTATATGATATAGCTTGAAAGATTTTATTTTAGTAATAATGAGCATTTAATGTGTAAGGTAAAGAAATTTATATATAGATTAAAATAAACCTCCCAATAGTATTTAAAATTTTATGAAGTTATTTTTTTATTTAATTTTGAAAAGAATATCATGGATCAATGTATATACTAGAAGGTTAGTGAAAGTAAAATTTATTTTCTTGTTATGTATGTAAATGATATACTACTTGTAACTAATGATAAACAGTTCTTACGTGAAGTGAAACAATTCTTTTCTATAAGATTTGATATGAAATATGGGTAAAATATTTTATGGCATTATTATTAAGATATATGAGGACAAACGTCATAGTATTTCAAGTCTGTCTCAAGAAACTTATACTAAAAAAATTCTAGATTGCTTTGCTTTCAGATAAAAAATTATTCTCTAAGTTTAACACTAATTGTTAAAAAGATAAGTTTAATTTAAACCAATACTCTAGAAATGTTCTCGAAAAGGAATAAATGAACAACATTCTATACATTTCGGCTATTGAAAACATTATGTATGCTTAAATCTACACAATACTTGACATAACTTTTGTAGTTAGAATGTTATGACAATATCAAAGTAACTCAGGAATAGACCATTAAAAAACTATTAAAAAAAATTTTGAGATACTATCAAGGAACTAAATATTACATGCTTATAAATAGATAGATTGATAATTTGAAAGTAGTTGGCTGCTCAGATTCTAACTTCGCTAGCTGTGATGATTATAAAAAATCAACATCTAGATATATATTTATATTAACTGGTGGAGCCATATCTTGAAGAAGAGCTAAACCGTTACTGATTGCTACTTTCACTATAGAGACTGAATTCGTTTTATGTTTTGTAGCTATCTCTTTCGAAGTATGGTTATAAAATTTCATATCCGGGTTTAAACTTATAGATTCAATTTCTAAATTATTGAGGATATACTATGATGATGTAATTGTTGTATTCTTAATTAAGAATAATAAAAGTAGAAGTCAAAGTAAGCACATTTATAACAAGTACTTAGCAATCAAGAAATTTATTAAAAAAATAAATTAGTTATTGAACACGTAAGCATTGAATTGATGATTACAAATCTTTTAATAAAAAATATATCACCATCAAGGTTTAAGAAATATGTAATACATATGAGATTTGGTTCTATTATGTAAATTTATATACATATTACTATTAATGAAACTTTTATTATTTGTGTCCTAATAAAGCATACATATTTATTTTAAAAAAATATTTATATTGGACCTATAATAGATATAAAGTTTATTTATTAAATTAAGATCATTATATTTGTCTAAAAATAAATACAGAATTTATTTATTAAAATTAATTACCATATTAAGGTTGCAGTAAGGACATAATACATATGTAATACATAAAAAAAAATTGTTAATTTTAATAATTTTTTTACTATGATTCATGTATTTTATTTTTTATGTATGAGAATTTAAAATTTAAGAGTCAAATGGGAGAATATAAGTTATAAATTCATAAAATCATTAAAGAAAGAATCTATAATTTTTAGATCATAGCCCTTAAATTGACTATAACTCTTCATTCTGCCCTTATAACTTTTGTAGTTCTAAAATTCAAATTCAAAATTTTTAACTGTAGTATTAAATAGTCATAATATCTCCACAAATATAAAAAAATTTTAATGGACAGAATTTTATAAATTAGAAGGTATTTCACTTTGTTAAGGTCTCTAAGATCGAAATTTTTATTATATACTATCTTATTAGAATTTAGAGAGTTTAGAAGATTTTGGCAACATTTAGAAAGCATCAAAAAGGCGACAAAAACAATGATGATAGATTGATTATCCATAGTGCTCACATTTAATTTATTTATTTTTAAAGCATGTCTTAGGATTGTATGCTAGTACAAATTCTTTCTTTCTACGAAAAAATTATGTTATTGTTTAGTAATTTGGAATTATATTAATATGAGCATTTAGAACCTTAGTCTTTGTGTAATGTTATGCTTTACGAGAACAACTTTAGCACAATCACCCTGAGTAACACATTTTTACTCTTGATTTTGCCAATGTTTCCAAATTGTCATCGATATTAAAATTCCTAAGTTTAGATTTTAAGACTAGATAAGCCAACTTTTATGCAATCAATACCAATTACACAATGTAATAATAAATTAGAAGTAAAATAATAAAACAATAAAATAAAGATATCAACTTGTTATCAAAGAAAAAATTTGTGAAATATTCTTTATAGGATAAAAAACTTTCAAATTGATCCAAGAATTATCTAAAATATAAAAACTCTTATAACTAACCACTTGAGCGACTTATCTTAAGTAATCCCATTATTGAAAATTTAGAACTCTAAATTTTACTCTATTATAAAATTGACGAGTGACCAGTTTCAAAAACTATAATTCTAGCCATCAGTGTCTTACAGAATTTGAAAGCTTGTCAATTCATATTAAAGAAAGAATCAATAGCGAAAAAGCTTTTAAAGAAAATATTTAAATGGAATTCATAAACAATTATAAGATTTGTACTCTCTTTAAAATTAAATAAAAGGGATAATTTAGAGAGAGTATTTGAAAAAGTTTTAAATTTAAATAAACTTAAAACACCCAAAAATTGACACCTACATCAGATCAGTAATCCCAACTTAATTTATATACCATAACCTCGCTTAAGTGCTAGGTTAGTAAATTGCCTAACTAACCTTTGCTCCGGGTTATTGCCAAGATTCTAGAATCCTTTCGAGGTTTTTGACTTAAATACTAGGTTAATATGAAGTAAGTACCAAGTTACTAGAAGTTGGCCACTCAAGCACCAAGTTGGCATTGAGATAAAACTAACTCATTTAAGTTATAACTATACACTATGTTAGCAACAAGGTTATGGAAATATCGCACTTGAGCGCTAAGTGAGTGCCAAGTTGGCACTAAGATGAAATAAGTTCATTTGAGTTGTAATTGAGTTCTAAATTGGTATTAAATTTATATCCTCATAATATTATCCTTTTATCCCTTATCTTAAACTTTAATATGTAAACACCTCAATCTAAATACATAAACTTAAATTTTGACATGGAATGAATTAACTTAATCTTCTTTATAGGTTTAACTTAATACCCTATAGGATAAATTATACTTGTTAAGTCAGGCTGATTGATAAGTGTGCTTAACTAAGTCAATATAGAGAAATCTAAAAAAAATAATAACAAATTTATATGTTTCCTAAACACATGCATTCGCTAAAAATATTGGTCATGTGGTCTATTTGTATAAATAGTGATATTATTGGCAATTTTATTTTACCTTCTTCTAATTAAAAGCATAAGAATATTCTCCCATGTCTTGTGATTCTGGATTAAAAAGAAATAGACATATTGTCTTAAGTGCTCGTACCACAACATGAATGCAAGACCAAAAGAAAATGGTGGTCACAATCTCCTTCAGGAAATTATTTCAAACACTTCTAAATTTTCCTTAACTTATGAAGTAACAGAGATAAAAAGCTAAAAGCAAAGAAAATTATTAGCATAAAATCATAATGGTTGATTAAAAAATTAAGCTAAGAGGATAGTTAATTCCACATTAACATAATGAATTTCAGGTTGTTCTATAAAAATCAATACAAATACATCCTAAAAGATAACTAATTTAAGAAAAAATGGAATGTAAAATTCTTTTTACTCACAGGTGTAATAAGGATGATCAATCTGACACATTTTGAGTGCTCTATGTTAATGCAAATGCGTTAATGCAGCTCATAGAGTGGGCAACCAAATGGAAAGATTTCAATCAAATGGAGAAATCGTAGATTTCTTAATCACTTCCAAATGATCTTTTAATGCGTACATGCAATTTCTTGGCCACAGGCTTCTCTCAAAACCCAAGAGGTTAACTGCAAACAATCCATAATTATTCTATCAATTATTAGAGAAACGTAAAAAGCTGTTGTCACGCTCTCAAATTTGAAAGAATTTGAAGTGTGATTCTTTTTTAACCTACAAAACCTAAATCATAAGAAAACATTAAAAATGAATTTATATAACTTTATAAATATTTATTAATCACGTCAAAATCTTAAATCTTAAGGAGCCATAAAATAATAGAAGTTCAGTCAAATTCATCTACTATATATTTATATCTCCAATCATCTGATAATCACAATAAACTATAGTAAGTTTTTAACTCAATAAATAAACTAATTTTTCATATATATAAAATAAATATATACTTATATACAATACATACACATAATATGGCACAAGATGAAACATACTCATTTTAAAAGTTTTGTAATGCTTAAAATTTTAAAAGTTTCTTTCAAAATTTTTTCGAAATATCTCTTTTTAATTATCATTTAGTAGTACTTTATATATCACTTATTTTGACATATCATATATGGAGTAAGTACAAGTGAGATATATAATTTTAAAAATAATAAATAGTCATACCTAAAGTAAGAGTCACACTCTCACCATAATCATTAGTGAGTTCTCTCACATCATAAATATTTTTTTATACAAATGTGAAGACCATTATACCTATTAATATCCAAAAGTTCTTTTCATGTTATACGAAATATTGAATAATAACAATATTATCAAATTCGAAAAAATGGCCACACTATAAAGACTTCTTATGTACTTATAATTGCCTAATAAGTAAACAATAAATTTCAATATCCTAGTACATAAATCTTAACTTTCATGAACACATTTATTACAAAATTACTTTCTTATTATTTAAAACACAATGCACATATTCAGGTTTAAAATAATACAATCATAAATAATTGCAATCACAAAAACATATATACTTATAAATAGTCACATAAACATATAATAATGTAAAAATAAATATTTTCATAATAACTTATAATTGAAAATATATTCAAAAATATAGATACGTTTATTGTGATTCTATTTTAAAAAATTGATTATACTCACCTCTTTATGATCATAATAAGGTTTCTATACACTATCACAAAATATAATATAATCCCATAAGACCTTAATAATATAACTTATAACACTCAATGTATTTAATAATTCAATATTTCTAAACTTATTAAAACTAACCTTAAATTATGTAAAGATTTTTTATACCTTGAATGACATTATTATCTGACCAAATTATAACATAATGCTCATGAAACATAATATATAAGTTTTAATAAAAATATCAATCTCTTAGCCCTTGTCAAATTAAACCATTTCATATGCTGAGTAACCATTAATATTTAATTTTTTAGAAAATATAATGCACTCTAAAATGTCATAAAATTTTACATATATAATAAAGACATATAAATAATGAACAATTAAAAGTTTTGGATCTAAATTCACACTATAACTATCTTAAATAAATTTTATTTTAAAATATCAAATACTATTCGACAAAAATCGATAATGAACTATTTTCATTTCAAAATTTATAACAATTTAAAAATAAAAGATTTTACTCTAAAATTTTAGTATAATATAATAAACATAATTAGAAATTAATATATAAAAATTTTATAATTTTTAAAATAATTTAATTAATTAAAATAATTTTATCATTTAGTTATTCTGCAAAAACAAGTAGAACTATATCTCAAAGTTCAAAAAATCATTAAAAATTAAAAACATAATTTTTTTTTAATCAAACAAAATTCATAATAACTATAAAGATGTCCAGTTTGTTACTTAAGTTAATTTTGGCAAATTCATAACATATGATTTAATAAAATTCATGAATTTATCCACTATCTTATATGATCTTTGTAGAAACTTTATTTTTCTTCCATTATCACAATAAATAATAATTTTAATTCTTAATTACGAAAAATTAAGGTCTAAACACCCTAAATCATATTATAAACCTTCTAATTTTCATCTTTCATGCAACATATATAACCATAATTACATAAAAAAAAATAAGAAAACAATCTTAAATTTGCCTTCAATATCCAAATCTTTTTGTATGAAACTATAGACTCTTTTGAAATAAGCATATATTTTGTGAGAAAGACACTTATCATTAAAACAAAAACATATTTATACTTTATAGTTTTTCTTGTAGTTTAGGAAAAGCCTAATACTAAATAATATAACTTTATTATGGACTTTTATTACTAAATAAACCAAATTCATAATAATAACCCATAAAATTCTTAGTTCATAAAAGTCTTATTCAAAAAAATTTACTAATTTAATAAATTATATTTTCAATACTATAATAATATTTATGATTTACAGATGTTACAGTTGTTTCAATCCAAAATGAGTAAGACCAGAAAAATCCATGCAAGAATATCACATTTTCCTTGGTTTTACCACTGGATCCCTCCATGTCAACTGTGTCAAATATATCCAAGTATGAATGTCTATGGTTGCAATCTTAATAATCACAAATGATCAGTATAATTAAAAAATTTATATTGGCAATTCTATAACTCAAACAAAAGAATTATTTAAAAATAAGCATTTTAATTAGGAAAAACTTCTTCTTATTTAGGAAGATTTATTCCTTTTAGGTTTAGGAAGCAAAAAACTTTATTAATTTAGGGTTTCGCTGTAAATATATGTTTATTTTCAAAACAGAGGCAAGTCTTGGACAAACCTAATGGAAAGCCTTATGCGTGATTTTTGTTCTTTGTTCTTTCCATTTTATTTTTAAAGTTGTTCATGTTTTCTTTGATATTTTAAAATAAAAACAATGCCCTACAATTTCTATTTCGATCTTAGAGAGTGTTTCCATAAATGTTGTTAAAACATTTTAATATTGTTCTTAGAAACAAACAAGATATTTTTTTATAGAAAGGATTTCATCTAATTGAAGGGAGTTTAATAACATTTAATAAGGGGATCTTGTTGAATTTATTGAAAGAATTTGAACATTATAGAAGTAAGAAAATGTCATAATGTTAAAAAAAATTTGATGCATCAAATGAGAAGATCTCACAAAATAAATCACCAAAAAACAACATAAAGTGAGAGTTTTAGGAGTTTTTAATTTTGTTTAAGATATTTGTATCATTTTGATTTCTTAATAAATTATTTTTATTTGAGTGTGCTCTCGTGAAAGTAAAATTAAAAAATCATACAAAGTTAAAATTTTTTCTCCTTTATTTACTTGCCTTAAAGTGTACTATTTTAAGTAATTAAATAAATTAATTACAATCTTTAAATATTTGCTAAAACAAATTTAACATTAATCAATGCATCAGTTGCAAACCAACAACAATGAAACTTAATTTCAATCATTTTTCTACAAAGACGTACGAAACCACACCGCTCTAACTTTTTCATCGGTCTATTTGCTTAGGAATTCACCAAGTTAATAAGTTAAAAGTTAAAGTTTTTACAAGCATATGGATAAAATTATAAAAAGAAAAACAATTTGTCACATTCAATTTAATTAGCTTGTGATGAAGGCTTCTTCATTTGAAAATGAAGCTTCTGCTTCTTCATCCAAGAATCACAAGATTCACACCCGCAATCAGAGCGCCTACTTTTGAAATCACCCCACCTTCTATTTTCTTGGAATCATCCCATTTACTTGTAAATATTTCCCTTAAAATATTTTTCCTTCCATGCAAAGTCCCTGACACCCCATTTTCTTCAATATTGCAAACTCGATTTCTTACACACTGGCATGCAGAAGCTTTCCCTTCAAAGAATTTATCAAGATATCTGAATATAACACACATTATAACTTCAACAAAGTCAAGGCAGGAAAACAATGAAGCTGAGGGCATTGTGAAGGTATGTGGCGCATTTTCTTGCCATTTTCCTTGGAAATCTGCATGGAAAATGAAAGAAGAAGCTAGCTAAATCCGGCGATTAGTTCGCGTTCATCAATTACTCGTATAGTTTAGAAATGAAGAAAGTGAGAATGATGGATCCCGAATCCCTCGAAGGTGTAGATAATACAGTAGTATGAGCTGTCAATATTCTTAATTGAATATAATAAATAAACTGATAATCTAATGAGCACTAGAGGGGATAACGTGTTCGATATTTAGTTAACGTACGCATCATTAAATGATATCCTATTATAGCTGGAAATCTTTTTGAAAAATAATGGTGTATGCTAATTTAAATCAATAGATATAAAAAATATTTAATCAAATATTTAATACTTATATAGGATCATGATAAATTATATATGAATTGAGAAACGAGTGGTATAAGGTGTATAAGAAATTTTTATTATTCGCCTGCAAATATATATCTCTTCTATTAATTAAAATATATAAAAAAAATATCATTTTTACCAATTTCTATTATCAATCATCCAAAATTATAAAAGTGTTCAAGCTCAATTTGTTTACTGAAAAAAAAAATCTTCTTCTCGTTATAAACTTTTGACTAATAAATAATTAAATCACAAAATTTAGTGATGTTATAGAAGTATTTAATTTATCATTAATTAGATTGACAATTTTTTTAAATTAATTAAAAAAATTATTATTATTATCTTTACTACTGTGATTGTTGTTTCAAATTAAAAACATATACACACACTCAGGTATATAAAACAAACATTTTTGATATAATTTGTGGGTGTTATTTTAATTATTAAATTATTTTTTATTTATATTGTACAGAGTTCCACAGTTTTTTATATTGATTAATAAATAAATAAATAACAATATTTTAGATTGAATTAATTATTTATGAAGAGAGAGAATTAGTAGAAAATTTTGGCATAATTACTCTATTGTAATTTTATCGGCCTAAATAATTCTACAAAACAGTAATTAACCACATAAATGAATGAGGAATTTTTCTTGTTAAAAAGTTGTTGTCAAAATCAAAGAACACGAAGAAAGAAAAAAGAATAATTAACTTATAATTCATCTTATTCATATTGATCGTTTAAATAACGTGGTAATAGATTTGAGGTCATTTGAAGTATATCTTCAAACGGCCAACTTTTCATTAAAGTAATCATCTGCTACGTCTTTATCAATTAGAAAAAGTAGTTGAAGTATCAAGACAATGCCCATACTTGCTCCAAACTCTGCGTAAATTCCTTCTTTCTACGAAGAATGACAGAGTTGTGGTTGGCGTTTGCAATGATGGTAATCTCAGCATCTGGAACCTTACTCTTTATGTAGTGGCTGCACGTTACCGGAACAGTTTTATCCCGATCACCATGAATAACACGCACATTTACCCCTGACTTCACCAATGTCTCCAAATAAGCATCGAGATATCTTGCTGTGCCACATATCACATTGTGCATGCTAAGCCAAGCTGATTGATGAGTGTGCTTAGTCAAGTCCATAATCAGAAAATGCAAATCCCTGCAATAAGAAAACTCTTTATTTATGGATATTTATTGAGATTAATGCCCCTAACTTAGAATCTTTAAGGTTTAAGGCACGCCATGTAGATATAGATTACATAAACAATGACATTATTAACAATTTTATATTACCTTTTTCGAGTGAGAAGCTTAAGGATATTCTCCCATGTCCTGTGATTCCGGCAAACGAGGAAACAGACACATCGGCCCAGGTGCTCGTACCACGACATGAGTGCAGAACCAAACGATGATGGTGGCCACAATCTCCTCTCACCAATTCTCTTAAGCACTTCTAAACTTGCTCCATCTTTTGAAATAAGAGGAAAGCAAGGCTAAATGAAGAGGAAAACAGCCGGAAATAAATTAATGACCTGTCATTGATTGAAATTAAAGAAAAAGAAAAAAAAAACGCAATGCAATGCAGTATTCTTTCACTCACGGGTGCAACGAGGGTGATCGATCTGACAAGCTTTGAGTGTTTTGCAGCCAAGGCCAATGCAATAATGCAACCCATGGAGTGTGCAACCAAATGGAAAGAATTCAATTGAAATGGAGAGATCACTGATTTCTCAATCATTTCCAAATGATCTTTCAATGTGTACAAGCAGTCTCTTGGCTTCGGGCTTCTCCCAAATCCCAAGAGGTCAACTGCAAACAATCTGTAATTATTCTGTTGATTATCGGATAAATTTGGAAACACTGTTTCAGTCCAAATTGAGGAAGACGAGAGAAATCCATGTAAGAATATAACATTTTCCTTGGGCTTTCCACTTGATCCCATCATATCAACTGTCAAACCTACCCAAATATAAATATATATAGTTACAATCTTAATGACTAAATATATCACCATATACAGACTACAGAGACACTTCTTCAAATTACTAACGTACAAAAAATAAATGTTTTATATGTTACTGGTGATAATAAAGAATATACTTTCAATTAATGTTTTTATCTATAGATATATGCAACCAAACAGCTCTTACATTTTTCATTGGTTTATTTGCTAAGAAAATCACCAATTTATCAAGCTAAAGCTTAAATTTTACAAGCATATTTATAAAATCTGAATAAAGCAAAAAATTGGCTTTAAGTCAATTACCTTCTGACGAAGGCTCCCTCATTTGAAAATGAAGCTTGTGCTGCTTCATCCAAGAAACACAAGATTCACACCCACAATCAGACCACCTATTTTTCAACTCACCTCCACCTTCCATTTTCTTGGAATCATCCCATTTTCTTATAAATATTTCCCGGAAAATATTTTTCCTCCCTTGCAAAGTCTCTGACACCCCATATTCTTCATTACAAACTTCCTTTCTTACACACTGGCAGGTAGAAGCTTCCCCTTCAAATAACTTGTCAAGAAACCTGAATATAACACACAGAATAATTTCAACAAAGTCAAGCCACATGAAGCCAATGAAACTCAGGGCAGTGTGAAAGTTTGTGGCAAATTTTCTTGCCCATTTTCCTAGGAAAGTTGCGGGAGACATGAAGGGAAACTAAGAGAAGAAGATAGCTCGATCCGTTAATTAGTTAGCGTTCATCAATTACTCGTGTAGTTTAGATATGAAGAAAGTGAGAATGATGGATCCCGAATCCTATACAGATAGTTTGAGTTGTCAATATTCTTCACTGAATAATAAATATAGTTAATTAATAAACTAATAATCTAATGAGCATTCGTGGGATAACGTGTTGAATATTTAGTTGACTTACGCATCATGTGAATGACACCCTATTATAGCTGAAAATCCTCTTGAAAATAAATATAAATCAATAATCATATATGCTAAGACACAGACTAAAAAAAGATTTAATTAAATATTTAATACTTGTATGTATAGAGAATGATAAACTATATTTGAGTTGAGAAATGAAGCGTATAGGGTATGTAAGGAATTTTCATTACTGGCGTACAAATATATGAAGATAACTAAAGATTCTATGTATATCTCTTCTATTAATTAAAATATAAAATTGAGAAACAGTAGAATGCAATTAAATGCGGCGTAGTCTACCATTATCATAAAATGGAATCCTTTGTCCAATTGCGACGCTGCGTAAATTCTTTCTTTCTACGAAGAATGACAGTGTTGTGGTTGGCGTTTGCAATGATGTTAATCTCTGCATCTGCAACCTTATTCTTTATGTAATGGCTGCACGATACCGGAACAGTTTTATCCCGATCACCATGAATAACCGGCAATTTTACTCCTGATTTCACATTGTGCATGCTAAGCCAAGTTGATTGATGAGTGTGCTTAGTCAAGTCCACAATCAGAAAATGCAAATCCCTGCAATAAGGAAACTCTTTATTTATGGATATTTATTGAGATTGATGCTCTTAACTTAGAATCTTTAAGGCTTAAGGCACTCCCCACAGATATAGAGTACATAAACAATGACATTATTAACAATTTTATATTTACCTTTTTCGAGTGAGAAGCTTGAGGATATTCTCCCATGTCCTGTGATTCCGGCAAATAAGCAAGCGCACACATCGTTCCAGGTGCTCGTACCACGACATGAGTGCAGAACCAAACGATGATGGTGGCCACAATCTCCTCTCACCAACTCTGTTAAGAACTTCTAAACCTCCTCCATCTTTTGAACGCGAAAGCAAGGCTAAATGAAGAAGAAAATAACCAGACTTGGATTAATTAGCATAAAAATATACTAGTGTCATTAATTGATTTTTTTGGTCTGAAAGAAGAAAAACGCAATGCAATATTCTGTCACTCACAAGTGCAACGAGGGTGATCGATCTGACAAGCCTTGAGTGTTTTGCAGCCAAGGCCAATGCAATAATGCAACCCATGGAGTGTGCAACCAAATGGAAAGAATTCAATTGAAATGAAGAGATCAGTGATTTCTCAATCATGTCCAGATGATCTTTCAATGTGTACGAGCAGTCTCTTGGCTTTGGGCTTCTCCCAAATCCCAAGAGGTCAACTGCAAACAATCTGTAATTATACTGTTGATTATCGGAAGGTAGAGACATACCACAAGTCGGGGCCTCCCATTTATTTAAATTATTTTGCCCACTATGAACACATAAAATGTTTTGAAGAAAACAATGAAATTAATAATATTGTTATAAGCTGCAGATAAACCAAAAATATTAATTAATTGATTTTTACTGGGAATTAACCAAAACAAGTTAAAGCTTAAATTTGCACCTTGTGACGAAGGCTCCTCCCTCAGTTGAAAATGAAGCTTCTGCTTCTTCATCCTGGAAACACAAGATTTACACCTACATTCAGACCACCAATTTTTCAACTCACCTCCACCTTCTATTTTCTTAGAATCATCCTTTTTTCTTATAAATATTTCCCGGAAAATATTTTTCCTCCCCTGCAAAGTCTCCGACACCCCATACTCTTCATTGCAAACTCCAATTTCACACACACTGGCAAGCAGAAGCTTTCCCTTCAAAGAACTTATCAAGATATCTGAATATAACACACAGAAGAGTTTCAACATAGTCAAGCCACAGGAAAACGATGAAACTGAGGGCATTGTAAAAGTATGCGGCACATATTCTTGACCATTTTTCCGGGAAAGTTGCCGGAGACATGGAGGGAAAATGTAAGATGAAGAGAGCAGAAATCTGGTGATTAGTTATGAAAATGAAGGGATATTTATAAATGAATCAAGTGTTCCGTTTGAATAATGGAATGAAACAAAAAAATAATGAGAAAAGGAAAGGAATGGAATGGGATTCTCATTTCATTTGGTTTAAATAATAGAATTATTAAAAAAAAAAAAGAAAAATTATAGTTTATTTAAATAAAAATAGCTTTTATTTATAAATGTGTTAATATGACATGAATTGAAGCAATCTTTTTGTTTCTTTTTCTTTTTTCTTTTTTGTTAATTTAATTATTGCATTATTTTTTTTATTTTAAATCAGAAAGAGTTGTATAATTTTAAGAGAAAGGTAGTTTTGTAAGCTTAATGATTCCTCCTTAAATTTGAGGAATTAGGATTCCTTGGTTCTTTTCTTTGGTCAACAAATTCCCAATGTAGGAGTAGGAAAGGATGCACTATTTCAAATCAAGAGAAATAAGAAAAGAAGAAGGCTAAATAGATAATTAACATAAATTAAAAATAATAATAATAATTTCCCTCATCACTATATGAATTAAAAAATAATAATAAAGCATATAGGGAATATAAGGAATCTCATTTTCAATTAAACAAAAAGATTGAGATCTCAATTCGATCCTCCACCTTTGTTTTTAAATTATAGTTTAATCCCTCAAAATTTGGATTGGCAAACATGATTAACTTTAGCTCTCAGCTGACTTCAAAAAATTATTTTTAAAAGAAGTTATATCAAAATCAATGACTTTTAGTTTGTCAAATATGCAGCCATCAAATCCTGAAAAATCAATTTCCCGGAATACATCTAGGGATGAAGTTGAAACTTTTACATATTATAATCTTCCAAGCATATATTATTGTATCTTCTTCGCTTCTGCAGTTGATTCCCACATGTGCTCTAATGTCTGCGTTAATTCCTTCTCTCTACCGAGAATTACAGAGTTGCGTTTAGCCATTGGAATGATGTTAACCTCTGCCTTCGGAACCCTTATTTTGATGTTGATGCTGCATTCCAAATGGACAACAACCTGGCCCCTGTCACTTTGGAAAACAAAGAGTTTTACTGTGTCTTCGATCAAAGTTTTCAAATAATCATCCATGCGTTTTGCTCCACCGCAAATCAAATTATGCATGCTACACCAGGCTGAATGATGTGTGTGCCCAGCAAAGTCCATAGTCATGAAATGGAGATCAATGGAAAAGATGCAAAAAAAATCTTAGTACAGGAAATTTAAATTTCTGGTTTGTTTAACGAACACTAAAACTCTTGGAATGATAGCTATCTTCTTCGTGTAAGTAGCTTAATTATCTATCCCATGTCCTGTGATTCCGCCAAGAAAAGAAACATACACATCGACCAAGTACTGGTGCCACGACATAAATGCTGAACCAAACAACAACGGCGGCCACAATAATTAACTAGCTTTATCTTTAGACGATGGGACGTAAGGCTGAAAGTAAAAATATGAGTTAAAAACAAACATTTAATTTAGATAGTCACAACACATAAACAGAAATTTAGGGACACAAGTATTTATTTCTACCGTATAAATTTGTTCACTTACAGGTGCTACAAGATTGCAGATTTTACAAACTTTGTACTTGCAGCTACAGCCTATGCAATTATGCAGCCCATGGAAGTGCAACCAAATGGAAGGGATTCAAATCAAATATTGGACGAATCACAGATTTTTCAATAATATGCAAGTATTCTGTCAATGTGTACATAACTATTAGAAAACAAAATTAGAAATTTACGGTGCACTTCCAAAATCAAATTCAACCACAATAGTTATAAAATGCCTTCGACAATAGTATGAATTGTTGCAGTACCAATGTGGGGACTTCCCTTCAAAGAACTCATCAAGATATCTGTGTACTAAGCAGAGAAAAGTTTCAAGCCAGGGAATAGAAACACAATGGAACTGAGGACGGTGTGGAAGTATTCAGCACATTTTCTTGCCCATTTTCCAGGAGAATTTGATGCTGGAACAGGAAGCACAGAGAGGTGACAAGAAGGAGAGCGTAGTAGAGTTAGATTGTGAATAATAGAAGATGAGAAAAGCTGTGGAGCCACAAAGATTGGAAAGGCAGACCTCAAAATGTCATATTCACGATATCTCACTGATACTCGCAACAAAAATCTGAATAACAAGATAATTATACATTGTACATTAAAGAATACCGGAATTGAAGTATTTTGAATTTCCTCAGCTACTATCATTTTCCATCTTTACTGGATCGGAGCTCACAATTGGAAGATTTCTTCTATACTGTTGGGATGTCAACCTTCTCTCCAATGGTGTTTTCCTATTGCTTACAACAAACCTGTTCACTCCTTTCCGCATTGGCATTATTGATGAGAAGTCTTCATCTGGGATCTGGCTCAACTCTGATATGTCCTTGATCTGGACAGCATGTCGAAACCACCTCTCTGCCTTGGCCTCTGAAGACATATCTAATGGATCTGGTTCTTTCACTGCTGACCCCTCCAAACTCTTTCCACTCCAGTTACTTCTAATATTATTCTGATTTCCAGCTGGTTGAGATGAACTCCCAGTTAAATTTGTCATTGGTTTATCAGAATATCCACTACTCAAATTGCTGCTGCTAGTAGGCATCGGATTGATAATTTTCTGGGTTGAATTTTCAGTGGTTGATGTCCCATAAGCTCTACCTGCCTGAATTCCATCCATATTCTCTT
The DNA here is from genome assembly GCA_032401905.1 of Swietenia macrophylla. Taxonomy (NCBI): domain Eukaryota; kingdom Viridiplantae; phylum Streptophyta; class Magnoliopsida; order Sapindales; family Meliaceae; genus Swietenia; species Swietenia macrophylla. The sequence continues at coordinate 6,347,391 of CP135571.1, forward strand.
CAATATGTTTTGAGTTCCAGCTACCAGAACCAAGCTGCTGATTTTCCTTCTGTTGCACACCATCCATATTGGGCACTGTTCATCTAGCATCATCCATCTTCTCTGGCATCAGATGATTTGGAGTTTCTCCCGTGGACTTGGCAGTCGAATCTGCCTCCTCCAGCTGCTGCTGGTCCTTCTTAGCGAAGTAGTCAGGTGGGAAGGGGACAAAGGGAACATACTTAGTAGTGCTGGCTTTTGCTCCATTGCCATACATCTCTTGTATGTTGGTGAAGTTAAAGAACGATCTTTCTTTCTGTTAACAACAAATCAACTCTCTCCTTTACGCAATGGCATGACCTCAGGGAAGTCCTCATCAGAAATTGCACTACCCAGATCAGTAACACCATCTAGCTCAGCAACCTTCTTAAACCATATATCAGATTTGTCAGCTTTTTCATTTTCTTTATCCTTCTGTTTCACTGGCTTTTCAGAAAGCAGCAAATTGTCTCGGAAGTTAAGATAATCTCCATCCCCTGAAACTTGACCAGTTTTCTCATCAGTGTTTGAAGCAACAAATTGGAAGTTCACGGAAACTGCATGCATCCTCTCATCTACCTTTGCATTCTCAGGTTTCTTGGCAAACATATCAACAGGTAATGGCACGAATGGAACACAATTGGAATTGCTTTCTCTGGGATTCCCATTTTGTAAAGAACCTGAAGTAGAAATAGGAGGGCAACTATCTGCTCTAGATTTTGGTCAGCAGTTACATTATTATGCTTAGATTTAGAAGAAGCAGAAGGACGACCAAAGATGTCATCTAACTCCCTGGCTGATTTTCACGCTAAGGTTCTTATTCACGCCCTCCATCTGGAAATTGTTGTCCTCAGAAATACCATCATTACCTAAGTTTCTTTGATACTGAACATTAGCCAGCCGCCTCTCTAGGGGTGTCTTCCTCGTGCTCACAACAAATCTGTTAACTCCTTTCCTCAGAGGCATGATTTCAGGAAAATCTTCATCTGCCATGGCACTGCTCATGTCAGAAGTACTATCCAGCTGGGAAACCTTACTAAACCACTGCTGTGCCTTCTCTTCATTAGCAGTCAGCCTGCACTCAATATCATCCTTATTTGCAGAGCCCCCATATCCATATCCTGGTCCAGACCTGGAGTTGGCAGTAATAAGTGAGACCTCTCCAGGCTGCTTGCAATCACACCTCAGGCAAACCATATTCCTTGCATGGTTAGAGAAGTCACATCTGAAAAAGGGAAGTTACAGGTAAAATCACCTTTGGTCATTTAATCAGAATCAAATGCATCAACCAGCCTTTTGAAAGCAAACATAGTCAGAATCAATACTCACTGAGGACTCCCACTCCCCCCCAGTCAGCTGTCTCTTTGGTCTTGCATTGCCACACTCAAGGCATTTCACATTTCTCACAAAGTTCATAAAACTACAACTACTCAGTGCAGATGACAAAAACTACAATTAATTGAAAGAGGATGCCAAATGTTCATAAAAATGAGCAAGATATGAATTTTCTTACATGTCTTCATCCAATTTGGTAAAGCAGTATAAAGTGCATCTAAATTGACCGGTAAAAGAAGAAAAATAAAAATAAGCTGAAAATAATTTAAAACATGTATGAGCTTTACACATTATGCTGATATAAAATAAATGTAAGAATAGAAGACATGTGAAAGGAAAAGATTAAACAACCTACCTTGAGCAAATCCAGTCACCTCTTGTCATTTCAATGTTTTGCCCAAAAGGTCTAGGTGCTTGTCCATATCTATCCTGGAACTGATTTTGCACTGACCCAGCAAGGTTTGATTCTGGAGTACTACAGCTCAACTTGGCCAATTCACCCAACAGATTTCTGACAGATGACTCAACAAGTTCCTTATTATAGAGATTGTTTCTCCAAAGCAGTAAGATCACTTGCATACATCAACAAAAACCTCATCAGATCCACTGTGTTTGCTTTATCAGAATCCAACAACTAAAAGAAAGAAAGATGGTTAAAAGCATGGAGTGCACTTCCATAACAAAGTTTGTAAATTCTATTCTTATTGTATATATAAACGTCAAGAGAATATATAAACAAATTATATCTGCCATTTTCCAGCTCTTTATCCAAAAAAAAAAAAGAAAAAAGAATAAGGTTAACCTCAAATTCACAAGAATCAGTTAAAGAAGCATTGGTGAGAAATGCAATAAAGTTGCTGCGTCCTTCAAGATACACTTCAGAATACTTTCTAATGGATATTTGATGTCTCTAAATTTCAATTTTTGATAGGCAGTTCATAAGCTCCAAATATTAGCTGATTGGTTTTGAATGTTCTTTGAATATCAGTGTTCTTGATTCAATATTTTCTCCTCCATCTTCCAAGGTTCAGATCCTGGTCTCTTCTAGCCACAGATATCACTTAGTTTCAATTAGGGGAAAAATCAAATTAATCATCATTTAGAAAAATCCTGAAATAGTAAAAGGTTTTTAGAGAGAAAAATCAACAATTAGATGCATCAAAGAATGAGTATCACAATTTTCCAGAAGAATAACCAATGCTAGGAGAAAGAAGAAAACAAATATATTCTCGAATCTGCATGCAGAAGACATATTGAAGGACCTTATATCCAAGGACTTGTAATCTATCAATCTAATGAGAAGTTTGCATCAGACCGTAGCAAATATCTCATCTTAAAGACTTACAGTAACCCAGCCTAAAAAAAAGTATCCAACATTAATATGCTATTCTATGTTATTCATGTAGCAGTTATTGAATTGACTGTCCTTGTTTCTGGAGCAGTAACAGGTCATTCCATGACATTTTCTTTCCACTCCCAACAATTTTAACAAGACTCCCATAGTCGGTTTCTACCAGAGTTTGACAAGATTATAAATATCTTAGAATCAATCCAACAATTACCTGATATGCAGTCACCAATTGCCACCTTATCGCTGGAAATGCTAATTCTAAGTTCGATAGACAAACCTTAATAGCTATCCATTACCCTTTTCTAAAAGGGCATTCTATTTTACTAATCCAAACCCTGTATTGTATTTAGAACACAGGTTCAAAAATACACAAAATATCAATTTCATTATAGAACTTTTCTTTTTCGAAAACAATGTTTTAAAACAATACCCAACAACTTAAGAACTGCTACTAATTATCCTAAATCATTTTCCATCTTCCAACACCAAACGAGCAACAAACAAAACAAATTCAACAGCTTAAAGAACAGAAATTACGAACTTACATCATTTCAGAGAAAAGATTTCATCCTCCTCACAGAGTCATCGCCATTTTTGAACAGAAACGGCGCGCCGTTTTCAATCACCACCACCACATCTCTCCTTGAAACCATCCTACATATTCACATAACGTAAAAATAACGATAAGCTAATAAACATTTCATTAAACACAAACGAAGAAATAAACGAAGAAACTAACTCCAACAGATTGGGCCGGTCTCGAGCGAATGGCAAGCATGCACTGGCGGCGCGTAATAAATCATCCGGCAAATTCGCGCCCTCCACGTACTCATCATCGACATTTAAACGAGTGAAGTAGCCGATAGCGGAGATATTATCGAGAAGCACGCGAAATTCAGGCTACGGATGCGAAATGCGCGCCGGGGGCGGTGGGGGTGTAGCTGGGGAAAGCGACGGAGGGCTGCATGTGGATATGGCGGGGGCATTTGATGGGGACTAAACGCGCGGTGGTGGGATCCGGTGGGCATGGTGGAGTGGGGGATGAGAGAGAGGAGTGGCGGCGGCGGCGGCGGTGGCGGTGGAGGGAGGAAACAGAAGATGGGATGTGGCGGGAGAGGAGGAGGAGGAGTGAGGTGCAGTGGAGGAGAGGAGAAGGAGTAAGAAAGAAGAGGAATCTGGTGGCGCCACCCATTACTTAAATCCCACTGGGGTTTTGCGCTGGCGGGGGAGGGGTGTCCATAGCAATAATTCAGCTTTCGAGTATCAATTAATTGCGCACTTGCACTACTCGGGGGGAAATATCTTAAAAAAAAGATAAGGGAATTGTTTAAATAGTTCATTTTGTCTTTTCTTTCTTTTTTTTAAATTTTATTTTCATTTTAATATCAATAAAATTAATTAGAATAAATTTAATATATATTTTTAAATTTTAAATTTACAACATAAATATATTTTAAATTAATTAAAAATATTAATTATTATATAAACTCGTATTTGCTTTCGAACTTCTGTTCACACAAAATATTTTAGTTATAAATTTTTAAAATTTTTTATGTAATTTATTATATATTTCAATTATTATATAATTAAATCTTTCTTTTTTTTTTTTTTTTTTTGTATAACTTTAGAACCTACTCTTTTAAGAACTAACATTGTTATTATTTTATATAAAAGATTTCTAAAATAAAAAAAAAATTAATAAAATCATTTCTTCTTTATTTTAATTTAGGGGTTTTATGGGCTCGAAAAAAGGATTATCAAGGGACATGGGTCTGAGCTAAAATCTTTGGGAATCAACATTTGTGCAAGTGTGTTAAGGCAAGGGGGTATAATCAGAACAAAATGTGGTGGTTTTAGTATACAAAAATCTCACAAACATTGGATTCTAATTGTGGGCTCAAATGGGCTATTGATTCATACATTGGGCAGGCCCAAAATATTTTAAGGCCCATGTAAACATTTTTTTCACATCACTGTGTAATTTCATACAACTTTGTTTAACTCATTTTGACTGACTGTTATCAAATGCATCAGATTAACTGTGAAACAATTTTAAGTAGGAGCATTATTGTTGTGACTCATTTTGCACTGATCGATGTCAAATGTATCTTACCTACTTCTTTGTATTGCTTAAAACCATATAATTAAACTATATCGCATATTTGATGAAGGATTTTTAATCTTAATCACCGTTAATTTATTTTAAATTAAATATTATAATATAATTTTATTAAACGAGCACACGAATGACGTAATAGACTTATGTAACTTATAATTTTGTTCATTAATAAAGTATATTAGAGATTTTGAGGGTTTAAAATGTATATAATAATGTCATATTAGTCGAGATACAAACTTTGTATTCGGGTCTTACAATTAAAATGCTACATTAATTTCAAATATAATTTGAGCACAGGACTTCTATAACTCAATTTATTGACAAATTAATTAATAGTTTATTAACATTAAATTAAATTATTGATCAAAAGAGAAACCCTAGTTCATGCATATATATTATAGTAGGAAATTAAATAGCTTCAATCTGGAGTCTTTTCAATACCAAATTGAGTGGCCAAAAAAATAAATAAATAAATAAATAAAAGTGATCGTAATTGCAATGTTCGTGAATCCAAGTGCAATGGTGAAAATTTATGTCTTCAACCTACTTCTTATTTTTGTTTTCTTGTGCTTGATTCATTTGTTAAAAGTGACACTGATCATGAATTACAATTAAATTAATTGTCTGTTAAAACTTAAATAAATTGATTAAGGGTCAAAAATGGCAGCTGCTACCTTATCTTGTTAGGCACATAAATTGAACCTACTTATAACATTTTAACTGCCCTAAGAAAAATTTTAAATATTGTAGGGACATTTTTCACTGGAATAATTTGCTTCCCTTTGATATTGTTAGTCTTTCACTTATAAATTTAACAAAAAAAAGAAAAAAGAAAAAAAATTAAGAATTAAAAATTTATATCGCTAATTATTGATCAACATCTGCCATGGCAAGTAGGTCTAGTCAATGATGTGTATGGTAAAAATCAAAAGGCGTATTGTAATGCAATGAATATGGGTGAATTAGGTTTGAGCATAGAAAAAAAAAAAGTTCATAAAATGACCATATTAATCTATAAAATAAACTTAAAATTCATGCTATTTGGCTTGTCACGATGTCAACCTATATAAATGACTTTATTAAGTTGATGAATTGAACTTACTCATAAATGTATATAACCAAAAACTAGATTCAATTTCAAATAAACCAATTTTTAAAAAAGTGCAAAGTTTATTAATTATTATATTGTTGTTTAATTTTAAAACACAATACTTAAAATATATAATAAAACTTTATTTTTTTTACCACTAATTTAACTGTACTAACCAATTTGTCTTTAACAATTAATAATTTTATTTCAAAATAATTATGAATTAAAAACTTTCATACTTTAACCTCAAATCAGCCCTAAGTTTCGATGAAGTAAACCTAACAATGGCATAAGCTTTTGTCACAACCTAAACAATATTTAATAACTTAATCAACTGAACTTGCTCAATAATTATGCATGCCTATAACGAAGGGTAGTGTACAAATGGACCCTTGTCAATAAAGAAATAGTCTACTAATTTGCTCTCTTATTTTCTTACATTATCATCTTCTTCCACCATGCTGACCGGTTATGTTTCTGTAAAGCAAAGTTTAAATGCCATAGCATGTTTAAATTATGTGACATATTCCTTTGTTTTCGGGATTTCCTGATGAAAAGGGCATGCATTGTAGCCTAGATAGATATACAGTCAAAAAGTTAGGTAACTAAACAAGCCAAACTTCAACAAAGGCTGCGAGTTGAGTTAAGCTTTAGGGCTACAAAAAGGGACATTTCCAACTAATTTTAGACATTGTCGCTAACTAAAATAAATTAAACCGCGTTGCCTAGTGAATTGTGACCCTCTCCATTTTTAGGGAGTGGTGGCTTGGCCTGGCCGCCCATACTTTTTGGTTTGTCTTTCAAATCAATTGGGTTAAGTTAAAATTGTTTGGCCAAACTTATTAGCAATTGTGACAATAAAGTTATTGTACCACTTCCAATCCCCATCTCACTCAAAGACAACAAATATTTTCCAGTATCTTCTTCACATATATTTGTATTCAATGATTTTGACCAACATGCATGCTTCACTCATTTGCAATATGTACAATTCATTATTTTTCCTAAACATGATAAAAGTGATAACTAGGTTGGTCCAATAACATTTCAATTTATTTGGGTTTGAGGGATTTGCTAAGACTAGTCCAAATCTACTCTCGAATCTTTGGTTTTGAAAAATATGAGGTAGGTAATACATCAATTTGTTAAATTGTTTAAAATAATTCGTACCATGGTAATAATAATCTTTATGTATGAAAAATGACATGTTTTTGTCTTGAATTTTTTTCATAATAAATTATAGCATTCAAAAGGCTTTTAATAATCTTAGAAACACTTGTCTTTCACTTTATTATATAAATTAATACATACAAAAAAATATAATTAAAATAAATTGTTAAATTTAAAAAAGTACTTTCTACAAAAAGAACTGATAATTATTAAAACTTGTAATTAGAACCCAATAAAAAGGGAAAAAATGAAATCAGCCCCAAGTTCTAGAAAATGGAGGTGCATGAATGTAGCAAACCAAATTGGAGTTAGATAAAAGAGGGAAAATGTGTTTGATGTTGATTTACTATAGATTTTTTCTCCCAATAAAGCTTTTATTTTGAACCCCACAAATGATAAATATTGGTCTTCAATCATTTAAATCAAATGGGGTCCTCTGGTCAAATCATGCAATACAAAGTATGCATGCATGTTAATTAATTATTAGAAATGAATTGTCGTATCTCTTTCTGCAATTTTCACACCCAATTGCCAATTAACTACAACGAAAGTGACTGCATTTTGGTTACAACCAAGATTATTGATGTTATTTATAGTATATGATTTCTAAACTATATATTATAACTTAATTATCAATGGAATTATCAGGGGACTATAATATATACAAAGATTGATTAATATAAAAGACAAGAGGGTTAGTTTAGCAACGATAAAGTTTAATTTAATATGATAATTAGAATCGTACTTAGTTAAGATAAATCATATAGAAATCTACGCTGGCCTCGTGCTGAGAGTCCATGGTTTGGTTTGTGGGATAACTACAGTTTTTTTTTATAACCTAAATTTGGGTGTGTATTGTTGTGGCTGAGCAGATTCTTTAAAGTTGATTATATTAAATTAGTTATGGGATAGGTGAATTTTGGGTGTTCTTGGAAATGCAACGAGGGATTTGTTTAATGAAAAGATCAAGAATGAGGTAACCAACATCTTGGATTATTGTTTGCTTAGCATTGGAAATGTAATTTGTACTACGCACTTAGAATATTTTTAAACATAATTAAACATTGATTCCTTTCGTTGCTCCTCCGTAGATTTAATTTATATTTCAATATAATTGAAATTTTTTTGGTGGATTGGCTCGAAATTCAGGATTGTACTCGTTAATTGGGGACAAAGAATCTTTTTCTGATTTAAGTTTTGTTTCGGTTAACATAAAGATTATAATTTATCAACTGTAGTTAGTAAATATTTCACTTTTACTATTTATAAAATTATTTAAAAACCTCAATAATAATAAACCTTTGAGTTATATAGACAAGGAGAATTCCATAGAATCGAGAACAAGTTCTGCCCTAAAGAATTCGACCAGAAGCATCTTTCGGTAACATAGTAACAAAAATTTCGAAATAACTGTTGAATTCATATGATTTTTTTTTTTATTTAATGTTCTTATTGTCCTTGACTGAGCAGACCTAGCTAACCATATTGTTACACCGAGAATGCTCGTATTATTCCAAAATTATCCTTGATAGTTTCACCCCCATTTTCTTAGTATCCAAACAGTTAACAAGTTATGCATTCGTCGTTATCATTTGTCTTGTCAAAGAAGTTTTGATTATAATTAATCTGAGTTTAATTAACGGTGGCTTAGTTAACAGTATCAATCACATCACCGTATAATTCCAAGTGATTTTACAAGAAATTCTTTGGGGTTTCTGGTCTCACAAGGATCAAAATATTATTTTACATTTATTCATTCATGCATGCAACAAAATAAGAGTCGGCTATCAGTCGAAATTGAAAAGAAAGGCGAAGATATATGGACAAGAGAATATAGTTGTGGGACACTAGCTTATTGCGACAGCGACTTGCTTAGTTAATAATTGCAAAAACCTTATTTTGTTGACTAACGGTATGCATTAGCTTAGATGGTGTTCAAGTATACTAGGTATCAGTCTAGGTTTCAGCTGTATACAAATATTAACTATGATTTCAGTCGTTTTCTCTTTGCAATTTTTCACATTTTTTTTTTCCATTGTTTTACCATGAAAGAATACTTGACATGAAAATTAAGTTTCTTAGATAATACTCTAATTAAATTATAATTATTAATAATTTAGATTCGTATAAATATATTTATTTTTCAATGTAAACATAAAATTTTAAAAAATATATTATGTATGCATAATCATTTAATTCGTGTATTAATTTCAATCGCATTTTAAAACATACACCAAATATTTTTACAATCTTTAATTAAAAGAAATTTTTTTTAATTAGCATAATTGTGTATTGAGTCATTAATTAGTTAATTATTTAAATATTTTGAGGTAAATAATATCATAATCAAAATTTTATATCGTGGAATTCGCATTTATCTAGATTCCAACCAAAATACTCCTAGAAATTGATTAGATAGTAAGTCACGAGGCTTCCTAGTTAATGGTGATTAATATATAAACAATGGAGGAAGAAACAAGGCCATACCTTGCTGTGTGTCGATATTTATGTGATAACAGATTTTATTTATACATGGTGGAACTTTATTCAGTCAATATTCCTCCAGCCGGCGGTGCCATGTCGTTTTTCTCTTCTTCTCTTTCAACAAAGGCTGCTCCATCCCTTGAAGGAAACGTTCTTGGTTTTGATTGCTGCCATGCCATAGTCTTTTCAGAGACGTCCATCCTTCAGTTTGTGGGTTTTGGAGATTTTAGTTGAAAAGTGAAAGTGATTTATTTTGTTGCCTGCAACAGATCTCAATTCAATGTTTCCTGAAAGCAATTGGCAACACATGCTTTTTTCTCCAACTACTGATGCAGCATGCATCAGGGTGGTCTTTTTATATTTTTTATTTTTAAATAAATATTAATAAATAATTTAATTTTAATTATTAATTATATTGCAAATCCGAAAGACTCGTTTCTTACAAAATTAGTTGCGGTTCAGCACGCCAGCACACCTTTTTTTCCTCCACTCGTAACCCTACACTTGTCCAGATGCGATAAGCATCAAGTGTAACAGGGACAGAGCAGTCGTCGTCGTCGTCATCATCACACAATAAAACCGCCTCATAGAGGCTTCTGCAAACAAACAAAACGCACGCACGAGGCCTTCAACTTATGGTGAGGACAAAATTATAAAATAATAACTGACTGACTTTTTTCCCTGCGTTACATTTTATGAACAAAATAAATGAACATATAAAACCGTTCGGTTCATCATCATCTCACGCTTGTGGGTTGTGTTTCATCATACGTAACGTACTGTGACGACTCTCTCTCTCTCTCTTTTTTGGTTTTTTAACTTTTCTTTTCTTATCATGAGCGTATTGCGTTTTGGGTGGGTATCGTTTTGGGGTTTTGTGATGTTTTGCTTGTGGTTCTGTTACCGAGACTCGGGGCAACGAAAACGTGATCGTTTTTGCTTCCATGGAAATTGCTTTTCTACTCTTTCTTTTTGTTGATTGGTAGTCGAAAAAGTTGTGTACAGACGAGAATGCAATGACGAATTGGGTGTGTGCGTTTTTATTTTTCTGTAAAGACAATAATGACCTTGCCTCGTGACAACTTTTCCAGTTTTCTACCCCACGAGTAGGATATATATATGTATATGACCTTTTGTCATTCTTCGGCCGGAAGGAAGTTGAAAAAATGTTTAATAAATTTTGAAATGCATTGGTAATGTGTTATTTTAATTATTTAAATAAATTTTATTAATTAAACCAACTATTAAAATAAATTTAGTAACATCAAATTATTTAGAGAAAATAATCTGTTAATAAGAGTTTAGTTAAAATATAAATGACAACGTTTAAGTGTAAATTTTAGTGTGTGTGTGTGTGTGTGTATATAGTAGGATAGCAGTGAGCATGTGTTAGTCTATGAAAGCAAACTTAACGTAAGGCAGTGGTAATATTTCATGAGGGTATGCTTTGATTCCTCTGTTTGGTTGCATGGTCAATGTGACCGAATGATGGATTTGCCAAAAGAAGAAATAAACGGGAGATGCGTGTGTGAAAGATGATAAATCTGAATTTGAAGAATCAGATATAACTGATAAAGAAACCATACCCATGAGGGAAGCGGGGAACAGGAAGCAGTTGCCCTTGCTGTCCCCCACAATTGCTGCATTCATAATATCATGTCTTCCTTCAACACTCTCGGGCATTTTCCTTGTGAGGGCAGTTTCTATGTTGTCTATGTCTAAGTACCGAAAGTCAAAGCACATAAAATTCTTATAAAAATTCATTGCCAAAAAATGACGTCACACTAATATATTATTATCATATCTCTAAAATTTTTATGAGAATAAAAATAAAGTAAATTATATAGAACACATAGCATGATAACAATACAATTTCACTGATCAAATTGTATAAAAATTTCGTATCCCTAACAATATTTATCAAAACAATTATCAAATTACAAAATTTACGATAATTTTTATAAGTAATCAAATTTTTAAGATGTCGTATTGTTCGTTTTGACATGTATTTAGCGGGTGCTAGTTGCTTTTATCTTCAGTTTGATTCACTTGCAACAAAATTATGGTAAATTTAATTGACATTGTTATAATCTTTTTTTATAAAAAAAAAAATTATTGAAGTAATAGAAAGAGATATTAAAAAAGGACTAGTTATTTTATTAACAAATAAGATAAATAAGTAATATAAATTAAATAATATTGTTAACTTTTGATTAATGATGGAATAACTATAATAACATTTTTATTACTTAATCATCAATTTTGTATATTAATAGATGGTGTGATAATTAATTTGATACATTGAATAAATAATGAAAAGTGGGATGACATTATAAATCAATTATCACAATAATTTAAATGAACGAGTATTATTTAATAGCGGCTTAATTACATGTCTTATGCATATATGTATCCTAATTGGAGGTTTGTGTTGTTAATTGCTCAATTAATCGAAGTTGTAAAAATAAGAAAAAAATAAAATTAAAAGGCATAGATAAAAGTGGAACAACATATCAAGTCCATGGTCAAAAAGATTGAGGAGAAAGAATAGATTAACTCTTGGAATATCAACTGTATATGTTCAGCTAAATTAACATTACGGTATTAAATTATATAAAATTAAAAGCAGCTTAACCAAAAGGATCAATCAAGAGGATGCAAAGAAAAGTGACTTGACACTATTTGATTGTGGAAAATCAGTCAAGAACTTGATTCTATTGATGGGTCATATCATATGTTGAGATTGAATGGGTCATTCATTCTTTATTGTATAATTATAGTTTAAAGTTAATTAAATATGATTAAATTTTAAGTGATGGGTTAAGTGGTAGATATCGTTGAAAATTTCCCGTTACCCAAATTTTTGTGCCACTTTACATGTGCCCCACATGCTTTGTTGAATTAATTAATTCATCTCTTACCATTTTCATGTGTATGCAATTTTATCTCATAACTGAGAATTATAAAAAAAAAAAAAAACAATTACTTTCAGATATTTTATTTGTATGTAAATGTTTCTGAAAAACACTTTTGATCCCATCAATTAAATAAAGAGTGTGCACCATGCACATTCTTTTATATATTTTTTTCTTTTATTATTTTTTTTTTCTATTTTATAGATAATCAACCAATATCATATCATTTTTAAACTTAATAATTTAAGAAAATAATTCAATGAAAATAAGAATACACATTTAAATCTTAACCATTTAAAATTTAAAAATTAATATTTATTATCGTGTATGAAATGATTTTATTTTAATCTTAAATTAAGTAATATAAGAATATTTATCGATTCACACAATATATTTAAAAAAATACTCTAGTTGCCTGTCATGTATCAGAAATATAATATAATCTAATGAATTAGCATATTTTGTATCCCCATGCAATCTAGATTAAATCTATGCTGGCTTGAGTTGTAACAGAATCTAAGATTAAAAAAATGAAGAAAAAAAGAGAGAAAATAATAGTATTTATAGAGTAGGAGGTGTAAGAAGATTTTGGTAAATGTGGTGGGAGAATAGAGAACAGGTGGTGTGGGTAATCGTTGAGACTCAGGTCATTTTGTTTCCGTTTTCCTTTGAAAAAGCAAAAGCTTTTCGCAAGCAGACAAATTAATTCTGGTTTTCCCCAAAACCCAAGAGGAAAAGAGAGAGAGAGAAAGCATATGTTTTCAGAAATACGCACATCTACCACAACCCACACGAGCGGTTCTCGTTTTGCATGCATCAGACTTGCTGACTTTGGTAATACAGAAAAGGAAGAAACAACCATTAGCATTTAAAGACCGAGAGAGAGAGAGAGACAGGAGAGAAGAAAGAGATCAGTCTCAAAATAAGAGCCACTTACCACCGCCCTGACCTCATTTCTATTTTCTCAATAGAGTCAGTGAGAGAATCGTGTTGAACCTTCACTTCTTTTTGGTGGTTGTTGTTGTTGTTGCTTTCTTTTGTCAAACAGTGAAATCCATTCTATTTTCTGTTTGTTTTCCTTCTTTTAAACGTTCTTGTTTTCCTCGTTCTCTCTTGCCAAACATGGGTTGGTCGGGAAAATGCGATTTGTGCTTTCTGTTCTCTGATTAGTTTTCTCCTCCTCCTCCTCTTCCTCTGTTACAATAACCAAAGAGAAAATATATACACTTTCTTTCTTGGTAATACTTCAAAAGGCTTGCCTTCGACTCTCCTTGGCATTCTGAAAGAATCCCATTTGGGTTGTTGAAGTTCAAGTTTTCTTTGCTTAGATTTTCTCTTCTATTACAGTATTAGTCACAATGAGTCTGCAACACCTGAAGACTGATGGTCCTGTTTTCAGTGGAGTTCACCAAGAGATGAACTTTTTGCGTCCTTCTCAACTCTCTCTCTGTGACAATTATGGGGCTATGGGTGATCATCCTAAAGTAAGAGAGATTAACAATCCTGAAACATGGTGTCGGATCCTGAACCCTTCAATGGAGAAAACCATTGAACCATGGGCGGGTTTTAAGCCAGTGGAAAATAGGGGAAGAAAGAGAACTGTTGACGAGAGAGGTGGGATATTTGGGGTTGAAAAAAAGGGTCTGTGCTTGAATTTGGGTGAGGAAGTCGAGGAAGTTGAGCGCTCTGGTGCTGGCAAAAATGGCCACTCTAAGCTCTGCGCTAGAGGCCATTGGAGACCAGCTGAAGATGCCAAGCTCAGAGAGCTTGTTACCCAATATGGTCCTCAAAACTGGAACTTGATCGCTGAGAATCTCGAAGGAAGATCAGGTAAAATCCACGAACAAAAGACAGAACCGTTTTTGGGGGGAAAAAATGTCATTTTATCTGTTCTTACTTGGGCATGTTGAATAACTTAACAATGCTTTGATTCCAAGGAAAGGAATTAATGATTTTTTTTTAATGAACCCATTGTCGATGTGTTTATTATTTTCGTTGGTTTTCCAGGAAAGAGTTGCAGATTGAGATGGTTTAACCAACTAGATCCAAGAATAAACAGGAGGGCTTTCAGTGAGGAAGAAGAAGAGAGACTTTTAGCTGCTCATAGATTGTATGGTAACAAATGGGCCATGATTGCTAGACTATTCCCCGGAAGAACTGATAATGCAGTTAAGAATCATTGGCATGTGATCATGGCTAGAAAACACAGAGAACAATCCAGCATTTACAGGAGGAGAAAGCCGTCTTCTGTTGCTCATGTTCTCCCTCAAGGACTTGACGTGAATTTCCAAAATAATGCTTGCAGTGAATCAACAATCTCAAGTAACAATGAATCTGCATCAACAATCACTGATCTTTCACTCACTCCCTCTTCAGCTAAAGTAACTCCAGTATATTTCACAAAGTTATCTCTGATGGGTATGCTTAACTTTTTTCCCATGTCATTACTTGTTGGGTTACTTTTCACAGATAGTTTAGTTTCATTTTGTTCTATTTCAATAATTGTTCATGGAGTTTTTGGGTGATCAAGGTTGTTCATCTAGAGAAAAGGAGACGACAAAGGGAAATGGAGATATTGACAAAATTTATGACACAGCCAATGAGTTTTACCAAGCTGGGCCTATGGGAGTTATTGCTATCGGCGCGGACCAATCTGGCAATTCATCAGATTCAAATTCAGAAGTTTCAGCAACTGAGTCAGTAGCCAACAACAACAAGAAGACCAATCTCTTAACTTATGGGGAAGATGAGAAGAGCTATGAGAAGATCAACATGCCTTTCATTGATTTCCTTGGAGTAGGAGCATGTTCTTAAAGGAAGTTTTGAATATTAGATAATATGAAATCATCCCATCAATTTAGCCAGTGAAAGAAGTGAGATTGTCATTTGGGTTTTGAGTCTGTAGTACCAGTGTTTCAATTTCTACAGCCTTTTTCAATGTACAGTTAGTTCTGAAAATGAGAGAGAGAGCAAGAGTTGTCATCAGTAGTTACAAGTTATTATATAATAATTTTCTGAAACTCGTAGTTTTGGACTTATCTAGCTGTAAGTAACGGCCTGCAGGCTTTGTTATTCTCTTCTCTCAGCAAAATTTTAAAAGTTTATTTCTGCTACTGCTGCTGCTGCTGCATGTTAAAGTTGGCCAATGCAAAGCAAAAATTGCTTCTTTCTCATATGACTTTCTGACTCATAAATGAACCTGCCCATCTTTCATGACTTTTCAATGCCTGTTTGGTACACTTTTGTTGACCATGTCATGAGTGAACCTTTGATTTCCTCCTTTATTTCTCTCCCCATTCTATTAACTTGCTACGCATACACAATTAGCCATATTTTAATGGGGTCTACAAATTTTTGCACGAGCTTCTCCATTATATTGTGTACNCCATATTTTAATGGGGTCTACAAATTTTTGCACGAGCTTCTCCATTATATTGTGTACTATAATTTGTGACTTAAGAGATCACTTCCATGGTTGTTATGCAGTCAATTTAGACAAAGAAATAAATATACTTTCGTACTCTGTGTGATAAAATAGGGGCATCATTTATATTTGAAGAGGGGGAGTTACACTTTTGTTCCCAAGAAAATATTTTTAATGCCCTCTTGGACCGTGATCAAATTGGGAAAAGACAAGGAAGCATATTTTAACGAAGAGTTTTGGTTGACATGATCGTATATAATTTGTATATTCTTCGAATAAAACTTTACAATATGTAACGAGAAAATATTTAATACCTACTATGATTCAAGTACATTATACCATTTTATGCAAGATTCTAGTTCTTCATATAAAGATATATACATAGACGGGTACTACAACGAAGTATATATTCCTTCTATTTCGGTTTCTAGTAATCACATCACATATCACACAACATAACATATTGATAAATATAGTTTACCAATATATATATATATATATATATTTTTTGTGTGTGCGCCCAAAGTTTGAAAAGTTCAATGAATATTTGATTATAAAACATAGTCTAGGAATACAAGGTTAATATAGGCGTAGTGAATTTTGGTGTTTTGCATTTGATTTATACAAGTAATCATCTTTGTATTTAATTTCATATAATATTAACATTGTATTTTAAAGTAAGTAAATAAATAAATAAAAAAAATAATATTTAAAATTAAATATATAGACAATATACTCACCACTAAACTATAATTGTTTTTGCCATAGAAAACAATATTTAATAACATTTATTCATTATTTAATGTTGTTTTTAAGTGTGAATAGTCATGTGAAGGTAAAATTTTGTTTAAAAATAATAATAAAATTAATGAACTTGGTAGTATTGAATTGAGAACAATTATTTACGTAAATGAATTCAAAATAAGGTCATTTAGAATTATATATATATATGTTTGAGTTTATATTAAACCGTATTTTTATTTATTATTTAGTTGAAATTCAAAGTCCTATCAATTGTTATTCATGTACAAATCTCTTAGTTTGTATTTGCTTCTTGCTCTTACGACCGTACATAAGATGCATTTATGTAACAAAATGTAAGCTGAATATAAAAAAGAGGAAGCTGTCATCATTGTTTTCATAAGAAAATTCTCTATCAATTGCCATCCATTTAAAGTCATGAAATTTTCTCAAATCATAGGCAAAAGTAGCCAGTAATTATGCCAAAAGTTACCAACACAATGGGTTGCCTTTACAATCTAATGGGTAACTTAATAATGTTAACATTGAAAGGGAGACATTGTATTATAGTTAGCCAAAAATAAAGGACCCGATGAAAAACCTCTTCAAAAAAAGTTGGCAAGTCTTTAATTTTTTTTTTTTTTTACTCTTTTATAGACAAAAGAGATAAATGCATGAATTCATTGATTATTCACTTGACAAATAATTTACTTACCACCTCTTTCCATGAATATATTAACAAAACTTAATCTCTTAAATATATTAATTTCAAATTCATTGTGATCGGGTTCAAATTTTAAAATTTTAAATTATTTTAAGAGATTTTAGTATTTTAATTAGAAAATACTTAAGACTGTGATAACAATATGTATATGTATTGTTAGAAAAAAATTCAAATATAAAAGCAAAATATAAAATAAATAATATACAAAATTTAGAATATGAAATATAAATATTAAAACGATTAAAATAAAATTTGAAACACATAATATAAAAAAATTAATATAAAAATTAAAAAAATATATTTAATTAAAATATATAAATATATTTAATAAAATAGAACTGTGGACAGCATAGTAATAAAAATAACTTTAGATTAAAATATAATAATAAATATTAAATACTAATCATTTCAATTCCATAGTTTTTTCTTAATTTGCGCAAACAATAAAGAGAGTAAAGATTGTACAAGCTTAATCATGACATAGCAATAATTATGTTTTCGTGTTCAAATTTTTGGCAATAGATGCAATATTGTCAAAGAAATAACTACTAAAATGATTGAGAAGCATGGGGGCTGGCAATCTGATATGAGTTCGGATCTTTTTTGGTGGCTGAGTTGATTGCATCCTTTATACTTTAAATTTAATTAATTAAGTAATTAATCTATTCATGAAAAGTGCTTAATTAACTTTAATTTCAAACTTTGTTCATGCATGCAAATTATTCAATCTTACCTTTTAAATTCACTTTCTTTATAGCAACACATAAATAAGTTTATAATAATCCCAAATCAACAAAGTAACTTTAAAATTTCTTTAACTTTTAACTAGGAGTAATTCCAAACATTCCACAATTGTATCCCCAAATTTTCATCCTAAATTATATAACATTCATCATGCGATAATGAAAATAGTATTATAAATGATTTTAAAAAATTGTGAAAGTATATCATCTCATTGATGAATGCCTCCATATTTGGAATGAAAATTGAAAATACAAATTTAAGATATCTAGCATTATTCTTTCATTAATAAGTAATAAATAGTTCATGGAAATAGTTTTACTTGTTTTGTGTTCAAAATCTAGTTATATTATAACAATTACAAACCACCTCTAAATTTATTTTAAAAATTGGATCTTTACTAAAATAAAGAAACTTATATGTCTATGCATGTGGATCATATGTTCTGAAAAAAAAAAAATTAATGGCCTAACTTTGTGAAACATGCTGTAATGCCCAACAGGGCCCATATCAAGTCAGGAGTGTCTGGATTCCTAAATTTTTCAAAGACCATAAGATATACATGTACACTTGCCCAATATCAAATGTGTTACACATGCTTACCCAAATCCTTCCAAAAATCTGTAACCCTAATTAAGTAGTCATTATTGCACTCTTTCTATATATAAATTAACAAGCGCAATATTCCCATAATATATACTAAATGGAGCTGATGTGACTATAATTTTGTGATTTCAAGTTCTTTGTATACATCTTATAATGCAAGACATTTCTCTTTTTAAAGTTTGAAATGGTAAACTTATTCTTCTTTTTAAAATATATTGAGAATATAAGTATGAAATCAATATTTTATTCGTATTGAGAGTTTTTGATAATACATCTATATATTGTAGATAAATAATGAAAATTGTCTCATATTATCATCATACATGGTATTATTTAATAACAATTTTTTGAATAAGTATAATTTGGGCCCTTCGAGTTATTATTAAGCATATAATATATATTTTTAAAATTTTTAATAAAATTTATAAAATAAGTAGTTTTGCATCAATGTCGATTCAATTTTGAGGGAAATTTTTTTTCCAAATATTAATCTTTTTATTAGGAAATTAAAGTTAAGTGACACAAATTTTTTAATTTTATTTTGATAATTAGTTTTTTTAATATAAATGATAAGTTATATTCATTTATCTAATTTTTTTTTAAATATTTTGTGGTTTAGGTATAAAAAAGGTCATCTCTGATAAATTTTACTCAATTGAATTTTGACTTGGAGAATGTGTACTCTTTTATCTTTCTTTCTTCCATTACATGGTTTACATTACATGCACACACTGTCAAAAGAAGTGACAAGAAATAAAAAAACAAGGCCCACATAAGTTTTTAAAAACAATATGACAGATTTACCTACAGATTTGTAAAGGGCTGGGTCGGGCTGGCCCAGATGTAGTCCAACCTAGCTCGTCTTCAGTAGCAACACAGTCTTGGCTCGGCTCGTTGATGGCTGAGCCAAGCCTGAGCTTATGAGGTCCCAGGCCCGGCCTAGGCCTACTAAACATTATTTTTTTATAATTTTTTATTTATTATTTTATTATTTTATTTTTCTTTCTAAATTATTTCATTCATTTTATCAATTTTAAATTTTTAACATGCTAACTTTGCAAATATTTTTGATTATGCATGCCAAGATCATCAAAGCATACACGTAATGTAAATGTAACACGTATGAATATTTATATTTTGTAACTGTTGTTATAAAAATAAATAATTAAAATATAATAGTAATATTACTAATTTTAAATAATTATTATAAAATTTATTATTTAAATATTACAACATTAATTAAAAGAATACAACGAGTAATGAGTATATTTAAAAAAATATTATATAATTAACAAATAACAAATATATTAACATCACTTAGATAAAAAAATAAAAATAAAAATAAATAATCTTTATATATCAAATAATTTTGATTTATTTATTTTAAATTATTTAACATACAAATTATAATATTAAATAAATTAATTTTAAACTAAATGAGTGAACTTATGTCAGTACAGTACATTGTAACTAAATTGACACCTCCTAAACCATCTATTATTTATATTTCACCCATTTTCTTGTTTGATAATAAAATTACAAATATTAAAATATAAAATTATAAATATTACAAATTAATTTTCATTAATAAAATAACTTCTCAATCCCAAATCATCATCACGTAAGACATAATCTTGGATTTGATTTTGAATTTTTAATTTTACTTCCTCCCACTCTTCCAAGTATATTAAGCAATCAAATGTTTTCAGTAACAATCTTGATCTACATTTGTATAATATTTCGTTTCCTTGATTAAAAGTATATTTTGATGTTACTATAAATATCGAAAGAGTTAGTAGATCATGAGCCATAATGAATAGCACAGAAAACACCTTTTTATTTACTTTCCACCATTGCAAGACATCAAAATTTCTTTTTTAATCTATACTAAACATCAAATTATAATCAGTGAAAATATTTTTTCTAATTCATTAGGGCCATTAGAGAAAGAAGAAGAATAAACAAACCTATGTGGAATAGTATTTAAAAATTTTTATGAAAGATTATTAGCTATAAATTCATTATTGTATTTATAAATTAGTATATCTATTCCGATTATATCTTGATATTGACTATAAATATTATTTAAAAAAATTTTTAATAAAAAAGTTATTCATATCAAGGTAACATTTAAATTTTCTGCAATAAAATCTACTAATTTAATTTCACCAAAAAAGTTTATTTGAGGGTCTATTACTGTTATATATATAAACAATACTAGAGTATCCTTCTAATATTTCTGATATTTCTTTTCTATAATAAAATAAATATTTTAAAACTCATTAATATTTTTATAACTAGCAAAAGTATGACTAATATTAAATAAATGATTTAAAACACAACATGAAATTAGAAAATAAACATGTGAACATAATAATGTAACATTATAAAATATTTTTAAGAAATTCATAAAATTATATACCATAATCCAATCAATAAAATTCAATAGTATAGCACTTAATTTATTATTATAAAAATTATAATTACATCATTATAATTAACACAAAATTTCAACATCAAATAAGTAGAATCCAATGAGTTATTACATCGATCTTGAATTTCCTAAGTTGTAATACATAATGATATAAAAAAATATTAAAATCTTGTCTTCTAAAATCTTTGATGAAATATATTGTGATGCATCTCTAATCTTTTCTATATGATAATTTAATTAAATTTAAATCATTTTAAATAATTAAATTAACAATATGACAAGCGCATCGTATATGAAAAAAAAATCGTGTACCAAAATTATATGCAGATGTTATGTTATTAGTAAACTATTCAATAGCAACATTATTAACAAACACATTATCAAAAGTGATGCTACAAATTTTATCTTGTATATTATAGTCTCTAAAAACACTCATCATTGCGTTTAAAAATAAAACAAGCATTATGTAGATATTCTAATTCACAAAATATAATAATTTTTTTATACAATATCCAATTATTATCAATGTAATGAGAAGTAACACAAATATAACCTAATATATTACATCCAGTTTAACAATAAAAAATAATAGAAATAATACCTTTAAAAGAACAAAAAGTTACAATCAAATTTTTTTGTTTTTTGAAATAGTTTAATACAATCACGCTTACATGAAGTTTTAGTAACTAATTTGAAAGAAGGTTAAACATACCTTCTTATGAAATTTTTAAATCTTTGTTTTCTATTTGAGTGAAAGGATATTCGTTCAATGAATCCATTTAGCCATCCTTTCCCTCATGTGTTGATGTGAGTACTTAAATCAAATGATAGTATTATCCCTAGAAGAATTTGGTACAAGTAAAGATTGAGTACAATCTTTTGAGAAAGCATGTTTTTGTATACATTTTATCATATGTTGTTTTAACTATTCAGTTTTATTCCCAGTAATTAGGACAACTTTACATAATTTATAAATAACTTTCTACTCTTGTTTTTCGGTTAGATTATTAACTCAAGACTTTAATGTAAAAGTTTCTTAAATACTTGATATCCTTACCCTTTTAGAGCTAGTAACATTCATTGTTGTAAAACTAGATCAACTTCTATCCAAATTTTGTTCATTTGACATTTCATATTTTCTTTTACTTTTGGGATTTACTTATTAAAGCTTGGCAGAAAGTGTGTATCTTTAGAATACACTCAACTAAATAAAGTTTTTCACCTACATTATCTAAGAGCATAAACAATTGTATGAAAAAAGAATTATCATGCTATTCAAACTTGAGAAGAATATAATGATTTTTGCAAAGTCAATTTTTGCCAAGTCATCCACCTCTCTCTTGGGATCCTATTAATTAATGGATATGATTGAAAAAGTAAAGGGTAATTTCAAAAATAATTATCTAGTTTAAATGAAACGAAAGAGATTTTCACTCTTTAAAAGCCGGTAGAATTAGTGTGACCATAAAAGAACTAGCCATAATGATTAAATGAAAGCCAAACAGACCGACTACACATACATATGATTAACAAAGCCTGCAAGGCAAATATTTGCAATTGGCAACTCTTTTGAATTAAATAAGAAGAAGACTCAAACAAGGTGTATCAAAAGTAATCGTCCGAACCAAATAAATAATGGAAAACTTAATGGAGTAAAAAACATATGGTATCAGTCCATGGGCACTAGTCAATATATCATATATCTTGTTAACTCCTTCCCAAAATGACACCCATGATTATCTAAAAGTTGTAGTCTATTAAAGCTTATCTTGCAGGAGGTGGAGGAATATGGGACTTTGCCATTCCCACCCATGCGACAATTCCAACTGCAAGGACTACCCATCCAAATATGAATTAGAAATTCTAAATTCTAAAAAAGAAAATATGAATTTAGATTGCCTGACATGGTAACCTCTAGCCAAAAATTATCTAGTTACTTCATTTCAGGACACTTGCTATATTGAGATCATGAGTTACCGAAACTATAGTGACACTAAACAACAATAAAAAAGCAAGAAAAACTTCCAAGAAATGTTACTATTTACTTTCCAAAATTGTTTACTAAGAGTAGACTTAAACCAAAGCACCTTCAAATTGTTTTTAGCCAAAAATTCATTTCATGTTTCCTCTCCAAAAATATAAACTAGCAAACTAGCGTTTACTCTCCACAATCAAACATCTCCAGAAAATTAAGAATTTCTAGCATTTTCTTTAATCTGAATATGTACAATCAAGAATTCAACACAAATGACAAGTAATTGCAACCTAAACGATTTCTTCAAACCAACCTACAAACTTTACATACTATCTATACTAAGGAAAAAAAAAAAAAAAGAAAACTAGAAAATTAAAACAATAAAGCAGCAAAGTATAAGCTAATAACCAACAAATCAAAAACAGGAATACAAATAGACAAATAAGATGGAATCGAAACATCGTACCCGTAAGTGTGGCTGTTGCAAATTTAGTTAAGATTTGAAACTTAACACAAAATCTGCTTTCTTTGAATCAAATGATTTATAAATTTGGGTAAAAAGAGAGAAATAAAGAAACAGTAAGATTGAAGATAGATTGAGAGAATGAGAGATACATACTTGCTTGTCTACAAAATTTCAATTTATACATGTCTATTACCGTTTAAATTTAATCGTTCTGATTATCTGAAAATGTCTATCGCACTCGCTCTTGCTACTCTATATTTTGCTTCACTCTTTGCAAAACAATTCAAATCGAAGCTAGAAGGAGAGAGATAGGCAGGTTCAGATAGCCGTTAAGAGGAGAAAGAAAGAGCTCAAGGAGTAGAGGTGGCTTAGGTTAGCTGGTCAGACTGGCAGGACTGAGTAGATCAGCAGAAATAAGAGGAAGAAATGACGAAGAACGAAGAACGAAGAAAAAATAAAGAATTTTGATTTTTGAATGGGCCCGCAGGATGGCCCGGCTCAGTTCCGACACGTCTCTCATAGGTTGGGCTTCGAGGGCTATACCAGATCGAATTTTTTTAAACAAGCTCGGCCTAACCCAGCATATTAACCTGCATGGGCTTTCTTTTCTCTCCCAACCCGGCCCGGTTCTTTAGCCACCTCTAGATTTTACCTACAAAAAGTTGAATTGAGCTACTAAGTAATCTTCACTTCACATTAATCAAGAAAATGCCCGCTGGATTTATGAGAAAATGAACCAATATTATTTATTCCTTTAAAATCACGAGCCTGCAGTATAATAATAACTGTATATGCATATCGGATTCCCATTGTAGATTGACTGAGTTGTTTCCTGGTCAACGCAAATCTGATGCAAAATCTTACTAGAAGAGTTAAAAATAAAAATATATATGCATGGCATCTTGATTCACATGTAATTTCTCAGTAAATGTGCCCTAATGTTTTCGGAGAATCAAATCTAATGAATGAACAAACATCCGTCTGCAATGGATTGGTTACATTGGTCGGTGTTGAAGATAAGCTGTAGGTGCTTTATTTTTATTTAATTTTCATGGACTTTCGAGACTTCCTTCTTCTTCTTCAATGGGGGAATCAACGTAGTACTGGCCGTGCAGGTACAGGGGCAGCTGAGCTAAAGCCAACTCTTCTTTTTATTATATTTTAATACATGTAAAACCCTTAGCTAGATTCTCTTTTACATCTTTAATGTGTATATAATAATGAGCATGATGCATACATGTTTAAGAAAAGGGTTGAAACCGATGCCTTTTTTTTCCAATTTTTTTAGCTTTTTTCTTCATCCTTTGGTGACAAAGTCTGAAAGCAGACGTTATAGATTGATTTATAGCCAGATTTCTTCTTTTAGGTTCCCATTGAAGAAGGTAGAAGTGAGGTCCGGCTAGCTGCTGAAGATCTACTGCAATTCTCATTGTAAACGAGGGAAAGAATTTTCAAATGTTACCGGTCATCTGTGAAGTACAACAAATTAGGATTTTCTCCCTACTAGGTTCTCTTGAGTTTTAAAAATCTTGTATCACGTACTTACTAATAATAGTATAATTAAAATTTAATTATGTTTTGCAAATTCAAACTAAATTGACTAACGATCGAATTGAACAAGAAAACAAGTAAACTAAAAAGTTCAGTTAATTCAAGCTAATACAACCCAAACTACAAGATACAAACCAGCAAGCCAACGAGAGCTCCCACAAAAGATCATGATCTGTCAAGCTGATCTAATTAGATTATCCATTACATAAACAGCAAAGAACACATGCTTTAATTAACTTTATTAATCAACTCATCATACATTGCCGGACCTATTACACCAAAAGAAAACTAAATGAATTTCATGACATAATACACACGCGGCATATATATATATAGAGCAAGTTAAGGATGGCCAATATAAGGTTTTTCATGCTTAATTTCACTAATAACTAAGGTTTCAAACAGCCCATAAATTGTTGTCCAATAGACCATGCAATATTGAGGTAGCTAGGGTGGCTTCCTACTAACTAAACAAGATAGAAACAAATTATGAATAGAAATTAAAGAAAGAAAAGGACATATAGAACATATGATAACCATCTTTTTTTTTTTTTTATGAGGGGGAGGCCAGCGTTTGAATTATTACAGAATAACAGCCCTAGTTTACTGGAACAACATGTACGAAGCTTCTAACTTTTGCAGCTTATTTTGATTCCGCACATGTTTATGCTCCTCTTGAAACCTGTAAACGAAAATTTAACAGCTGTTTTAGAGCAGATTCCACGAACCTAGCCAACTACCAAAAGAGGGAAAAACGAAAATAAAGGGAACGACAAAGAGGAAACCTGATCAAACAATTAAAATCTCAATTATTGTGCATTAGACGCCCTAAGAAGTGTACTTTTAATATGTTAGTGGAACCTTAACTACTGTAATCCGTAGTTTTCAAGTGTTTGGAATCTTGAACTGATTGAAATATTAATAAAATGATTTACAATTTCTTAAATAGCAAGTACTATGAAGCTGTAGATAGAAAGATTTCATGGAATTCCAAAAATTCCTTCTTACCCAGATTATATAAGCTAAAATAAAAAAAGTAATTAAAGTACAATTCATTACACAATACTATTAATTATCATACATTATGCAGATGAATTTGATCATGAGAAGAAAATCCATGGTAACAGTTAAACCATTACATGATTACTTACGAAACAATCTCCAAACACAAAAGAGAAAACCAGTAGACTGTGACGCGGCTGAAAACCGAAAAGTAAAAAAGAAAATGAAAAAAGACAACTGATAAGACTGTAAATACATCTTCAGAAGTGGGAAACATGAGAGAATATGATATCTTAATCCTTATTTTCAAGATATTATTACCAGAAAATAGCTTTCTCCATGCTGCAAACTCTGCATTAGAAACCCAAACTCATTAATTGGTACTGGCACGCCAGAGCAATGGACCAAAACTAAATCTTGGTCAAACATTGCTTTCAGGTCAAGTGGCCCCATTGGAACTTCCGTTGGCACACCATTGATAAAAACTGTGATGAATCCTGAAATGCAGTAAAAAAAACACCATGTTAATTACTTGAATTGATTAAATTTTCTTCATAGCTTTTACTTAATTCAGTTACTAAGTAACAAAGAATATAAGTGACTGATAATAGGTTTTGTTTTAAAGGAGAAAACCTCTGAATATCTGACCAATTAGCTAGAGAATTTATGTGTAAGTAAAAAAATAAAATAAAACAGCTAAAGAGAATGAAACTAACTGAGGCATGCATTTACCAGTTTGGTATTGCAAGTTTGAAGTTTCTGAAGGGCATAATATTGATGTTACATTCGAGCTCTGCTCAATTTCTTGAAAACCCATTTGGCCAGACACGGAGTATAGGTTTTCAAATCCATCGTCACCCATAACTCCACAAGAAGAAGAGGAAGAACCAACAAGAAAATTGGTAGATGGAGTTGAAGCATAATTAGCTGGAGAATTTGCAAACCCCAAAGTAGCAGCACAAGTATTTTCGTATTGAATTGCACCAGTAGCTCGTGGGTGCTGATTTCTTTGTTCCCCAGCAAGGTTGGCTTGCAACTGGCGCTGTCGGCGGCGAGATCTTGATCGTCTGTTTTGGAACCAGTAGAAGACATTTGCATCGCCAACAGAACCAAATTTCTCAAGCAGCTTTCTTATCCTCACAGTTTCATCTTTTGGAGGGTTAACCATACCACTATTGAAGATGGATTCAAGTATGAGGATTTGTTCTGGCTTCGGAGTCCACCTTGACCTCACTGGTTCGCTTCTCTCAGAGCCCTGACTTGGACTGTTTGCGTCTTGCCCTTGATCTTCCATTACTGTGCAGAAGAAAAAGAAAAAAGAAAAATTCTTGAAGCTGAAACCTAGGCTTAAAACGTAGGAGAAAAGCTGAGCAAATGAATACACAGTAAAGTGCTTACAGGAGGTGAAGCTATATAAAGGCCTCAAGGGAGTGTTACTTTTGTGAAGTTACTAAATCATCCTTTTGTTTTCTTCACCATGTCAAAGGACATGATTTTATACCTATTTATTTTTCTTAATGAATTTATTATCAGTGATCAAAGATGAACTTACGCTTTTGATATTAAATAAATTATCTACCACCTCAGAGTTTTGAGATTAAAATACTTCAATCACTCACCGTCCCCTTTTAATTTCTTTGCTAAAATTAATGTCATTTGTTATTATTTTAGTGGGTGTTAGTTAAACTCACACCAAGATTAAAAAGAGTTTAATTCGTACTATGAAATATTTTTTTTAAAAAAAAATTAAAATAAATGAATACATATATATTTTTACCCTAAAACTTTCAAAGTATACCTCATACGGCCATATATCCAAACATTCACACCTTTTCACTATTCTATAATTGACTTTTATGGTTATCGATCATCTCATTAACTGTAGACCGGAAATCTTCCCTATATATGTACTTTTTTGGTCACGAAATCCACCTGTCATACTTAAACAATGATGATCACATGAAATCAATCAACTTATCACCATTCTCGATTAGCCATTGCTGAATGAGCTATCGTTTAATTAATGTGTAATTAATCCAATTTTTTTGGTTATCCAGACTTATATATGGATGAAATTCCCAAGTAGGAAATCTCTTTCATTTCAATTATTGGACATCCAAGTTAATTTTCATGGGAAAAACTATCAAAGAAACGGTCAAAATCGTAAAAAGAAAAAGAACAACAAGTGGTGTGAAAGTGGGACAAGCGAAGGAAAACAAGGCTAGGGTTTCGGCTCGGCAGGTGCATGTGAAGGAATGCATGGAAAGCTGGGTCGCTGTAAGGAAGGGGGAATATTTTATGATATATAGTCTATAGAAACCATAGAAAATAAATTAAAAAAATGGAGGAAAACTACAAAGAAATGGTCAAGAAACCGTGCAGTAATTTAATAGCTGTGACGTTAAGTAAACATGGCTTACAGTGGCACTGCCATCCTCTCTGTAACTTTTTATATTAAACGAAAGGAAGGAAACGGGTCATAATGGTTGGCTTAAACTTCGAGCTCTTTTCCTTCCTCTTTCTCCTCCTAATCTCTCTCCTTACAGCAATATTTTTGTGGATAGATAATA
Source organism: Swietenia macrophylla (assembly GCA_032401905.1). Lineage (NCBI taxonomy): Eukaryota > Viridiplantae > Streptophyta > Magnoliopsida > Sapindales > Meliaceae > Swietenia > Swietenia macrophylla. The sequence goes on from CP135571.1 coordinate 6,376,107, forward strand.
GAATGATGTAACAAGACTGGAACCGATCATAACTCGGTGTTGTCGGACGCGGTTTTCTGCCTCTGTTACCTTTGCATTTGCCTCAGTTTATAAGGATTCCATTGATCTTAGCTTGCACCCTGCTAAGGGTTTTGTTTCATAAAGCTATGCTCGTGGGTTTTCCACTCTATCTATCCCTTTATATATCATTTCCAAAATCTAGGTTTCCATTTAAGAGATTAGATAAGTTTCACTTTATCTTCTCATTCATTTTGGTATTACAAATTTCTTTAATTTGAACTGGCAATGCTATGTTTTTTAAACAACTAAATGCAAAATTTTGCATAATTATTGCAAGGAGATTGTTTAAGTTTGACTATAAACAGAATAATTCATTTTAATTTATGTTTAAGTACTTGATTACAATTATAATGTAAACCAGCCTTAGTTATTTAATTATACAGTAGACATGATTTGAAAAGAAGGTAATTCGGGTTCAATTTATAATGATGCATTTCTTCTTTCTAGATTGAATAAGGCCGTTGCTAAGTATTACTTTACAGGTGTGAAATGAGACTACGGTGCCTCTGTGTTGATTAAATTTTTACGGCTTTAATTCATGACAGTTATCTGTTAGATAATTACTAAATTTTTATATCAATATTGATGTAATAATATAACTCTAAGTAATTAAGAACAAATCAAGTACCATATTCAAGAGATATTCTTTTTGCACTTTAATTTTGTATATATAACAACATTATTATTAATTTGTTGACACTTAACTAGTTAGTTAGTATCAGATATTATCATTATATTTATTTTTTTTACAAAAGCAAAATACACAATTGAGTCTTTCAATTTATTTAAAATGCAATTTATCTAAACTTACTAAATTATGGGTGACTATTTCAATATTGTTCGACCATCAAATCAATCAATCAATCAATTTTTTTGGAGAATTAGCACACTGAGGGATCCTTCAAGGGGATTTAATTGACGGTCGCCGATTACTAAAGTTTAACTAGTCTTCTCCTAGTAATTTCAACTTGTAATTCTGTAATTTGCAACTCAAATTTAAAAAAAAAATGATCTGAATCTATTTGGTTTTGAAATAATGAATCAATAGTCAAATCGGGCCCATTTAAAATCAAATTTATTCGATTTGATATTTATTTAATAAATTTTTTTTTATCTACTTTTAAGGATACTGTAATAATAAATAAATAATACAATAATTTTGTACAATTATTAATATTGCAGCAATATTATAATAGGATTACATCAATTTTTTGAAAAAAAAAATTTATGTAATTTTACTTCTGCTGAAAATTAATTTTTCAAACACATAAAAAAAAAGAGGAAATTATTCAATTTTCCAAACAAAATTCAACCCAAAAAAGGTATTAAAAGAATCCAAAAGGAACCGCATTAGTCAGGTCAGATAGTTGGGTAAAAATACACAAACACATGTTAAAAGTCGAGCAAATCAAAGCGAAAACGTTTAATACATGTGCCCTAAAAGCAGAACCAGATGTTGGTCGGTGTCCCCCAGTAGAAGTCGCAAAATTCCTCAACAAAAATACAAAATAAAATACCCTTTATTATTGCATATGGGGTGGGTTGCCAGTTGCCCCTTCTGTCATCTCTACAAGGTTTTCTAGGGTTTTGGACTTTAGCCACAAATGGAAAAATGCCTAATAAAGTTACAGTGAAAGGAATCTCCAGTGTGGTCACAGCAAAGCACAGGCTTTTCTCTTTTATTATTTAGTGTAGCTTGTAGTACTGTTACTATTACTGCTCCTGTCATTTCAGTTTCGTAGACATTGAGTGATTGATTTGATTTATGGGAGCTGTATGAGCTTCATAAAATAATCACCTGTTTGTCTTTGTTTCGAGTTGGAAATGATCACTTTTCTTGTTTGGTTTATCTGCTGTTCGTGTGATCTTGGTAATGCTTTGAGAAAGTGACTGTTAAACTAGAGAGAATGCTGAACACTCTTTTCAATCGTACATAGAATTTTATAACTACATGTCAAGCAGTACTAATTCCGTGGCAGACGTTTTTGAGATTATAATGTGTTATTGTTGTACAAAGTTATTCAATTAATTTCTAATTTTATTTTTCTTTTATAAAATGTTACAAAACCTTACTGTAACAATATTAGCCACAAAATTATTTTTTGTTATATTAAAAATTAAGAAAGTATTAAAATTAAGTGTACTAAATAATAATTTTATTAAGTCATTTATTATATATAAAATCTTTTATGACTCATTTTTTAAATATGTATTAATTTATGTAATTATTTAAATTTTTATAAATAAAATTACACTAATAATACTAAAAATTACAAAATTGTCAACTTCTAATAATTTTATTTTTAAATGAGGTTATGAATATCATGATGTAATTATGAACGTCCTGGGAATAAATTGTTTCCTTCTTAACTTTCGAATAAGTGGCTTGTGGCTTCTTGTGGTGTGCTTCACATTATTTCTAAGGCTCGAAATCTTCTTCAATTTCAATGCACTTGGACTAGTGCTGCTAGCGCCATGGCGTAGTGTAAGAATATGATAATCATTCTCTATCTGTTATGTCCGGGTCGTGCGGTTCATTTTAATGATTTGGTGACGTTATACCATTTTGATGCTGATCCAAAATTTGGCAAAGCTCTCACGATCTTTAAGTGTTTAGAACACTCCTATATGAGGATGGGTAAAGGAAAATACCAATGGTTTACCAAAACATAACCTTTGCTTGTTTGCTCGTGATGGTGTCTTTAAAGAGCATCAAGGTTCTTTTCTTGGTAGTTTTTTGGTTTCTCATGGTCATTACACTTCTTTCTATGCTGAGCTTTTGGAGGTCATTCTTGCTGTTGAGGAAGCTTAGGTTAAAGGTAGACCATCACCTGCGGGTTAAGAGAGATTCTCTTGCTGTTGTGGGTTGTTTTAAATCCTAGTGTTACTCTACTCCTTGGTAACTTTACACTTGTTGGCATAATATGTTAAGGATATATATTTATATGATTTAACAAGTGAAAATCTTGTTAAAATTGAATGCACTAAAAGATAATTTTATTTAATCAACTATAGCAGACAAGAATATTTCTTAATATAATTTTAAGAACATGCATTAAAAATTTATTTAAATTTACTATTTTTTTTATAGCTGTAGTTTTCTTAAAATTTGTGCTACAGAATCATTTAAAATAATTTAATAATATTTTTATAGATAAAATTCTTCTTCAAATTTATTTAACAAAATCATTTAAATTTTTATAAATTTTTTATAAATAATCTTATAAATGTAATCATGGGCACTATTTTTTTTTTGTTCTAAAAGCATGGGTTAGAAAATTATTCAAATTTCAATAACTTTTCTTTTATATATAAATAGGATTACAAATGTAATAATATAATTAAAGACTTGAATATAAATGTTTGAGTCTTTATCTTCAAACTTAAATTTTTAGATCAAGAGACAATTTAAAATGTATTAGGATAGGCTTGGTGTATTCTTGAGATCTTGAATTTTTTCGAAGACTAAAAATTAAAATAATCTTTTTAATTAATGTGATAAAATCTTATTAAATTAGGGTAAATGATAAATAATTTAAACATCAATATTTAAACTCTTACTTTTAAGTTTAAATTTTTAAGTCAAGTGATAATCAACATATTGATCATTTTGTTTCTTAAAACATGCATTAAAAATTATTTAGATTTAATAACTATTCTTGTAAATGAGCACCTATTGTACAATAAAATTGTTAATTATCAAGTAAAAAGGAGTAGTTAATTAGTAAACATTAGCTTTCAAGTAAAAGTGAGTAGTAAATAGTTTATGTATTATACATATTTTTTAAAATTAGATTGAATGTAATAAACATAAACATGTATAATTATTAAATGTGACCTTAACATTCAACCATTTTTATTTTATTTTTAATATATTAATCTATATTAGCCTAGGGAACACTTTTTATGTCCAGTGTTTTTTATAACTTCGAATTCATTAAGAGGTCATCACTTCTTTTTAAATTATTTACATAAAAAGAGAAATTTAAGTCTCGCTTAAATTCTTATTTTCTTTGGCTAGGAGTTTACGTTATTACTCATTGTTATTTTTTCCATAATTATTTAAAAAAAAAAAATCATAACACTTCCATTAACCATTATACATAGAAATTTATACTTATTTAATGTTATTCATAGTATAAAATAGAGTATAACATAAAAATAGCTAGTTCAAGTGTTTGATGAAAATCAACTTTAGTAGGAATCACTCACTTTTTTATTAATATTTTATATTATAAAAATATAAAACATGTGATAATAATATAATATTAATGCATAAGTTTAAGTTCAAATGCAGTTGTATAAAAAATTTTATATGTAACTATACTCTTCAAATAAACCGTTTCTCGAACGTTAATTTAATATTGCTAGAATTGAGCATCTGGCAGAATGCATGATATCATGATTACATACTGAAAATATCATGATTAAGAGGTCCATCAGGTAGGATTAAATCATTAATATACGTACCTAAATTGTGCATGAAAATGCTGTCTCTGTGTGTGCGTGTGTATTCGAAAATGCATAATATTTCCTTTGCGCAGAAAGGGAATCTGATGAGTTAAAAAATTAGTGAAACAGAGAAAAAAAAATTTAATGACTGTCAAAAAGAGAGTCGGAGAACAAGCTGGAATCTGGGGTTATAGCTTCTGTACTTGTCCCCCGTAAATTCTGATATCTTTAAATAATTTAAATTGCCAAACCCTAGCCCTATGCATCTGGGTTGTTCTTTAATTTAGAAGCATAATTACATTGTACTGATTGTGCCGTTTCATGATTACTTGGACCCTTAATTTTGATTTGATGATTTCTTTGTGCAGTAGTCCGCGAGAAGTTGCGGTTGAGCAGAAAGGAGATACATGCAGTGCCGAATGCACCAGCAGCATATCAATATTTGCTTGCTTTATTTTTAATAGATTCCAGTTCTCTGGCTAGGGAGGATGAATATGAATCCTTTTTCTATTTGAATTTTGACCAAAATATATATAAACAAAACTTGGGATCGATATATGGAGGGAAAATAGATTATGAGGCCCGGATCCTAGACAACGAAGGATTATATATATAATATCACTTGTGATTATGTGATGGATATGCCATTTCCTACTATTTGAAGAATTTCTTAGGGGCATTCGAGATTCTTTTTCAACCTTTTTGTTTTTTTTTTTTTGATAAAGATAAAAATAAAAATAAAAATAGTATTTTTAATTTGATATTTTCAAAGTTTAAAAGCCTTTCGTATCAAATATTTTAAAAAATTAAAGTTCAACAATTTATTTATCAAAGATTATTTAATATTTATTATTTTGAGGACATAAATTATTTTTATTAATTTTTATTGTTCAAATAATTAAAAAAAATGCAAAGTGTATTTTAGTTTTAATAATATCTTGATTGTAATTTTGTTAAATATACTAAACAAAGATTAGTAATAATAGACAATATGTTATCTTTAAAAAATAAAATATAATTCTTAATTATAAAGCTTTAAAAAAAAACGCTTGTAATTAACTTTTTTTAACCCCCCGAAGCTAGCTGTTGAAGGACATCTGCTAACTTATCCATTAAGCAGCCTATCCACTTACAATCTTATCCAGCTTTAAAATGAAATTAAAAAAAAAAAAATCAGAACAGTCCATCTTCTTCAATAGGGTACATACTCAAATGTACTAAATTTTCAGGCCATCTCCTCTTAAGCATCACGACACAATGACCGAGAAAAAAGATATATAAATATATAAATTTTTATCTTAATTTTTTTAGTCGACAAGAGCCATAAATCAGAGAAAAAAATACAAATTTTTAGATAAAAATATATACAAATATATAAATTTTTATTTTTTTTTCTTAAGTGTCAAGAAAATATATTTAAAAAAAAAACACAAAGTTTCAAAAAAAAAGATAAATATTTTTTCACTCCATCTTTTTTTTGAGCGTTACGAAAAGTGTCAAGAAATAAATATATAAAAAAAAAAATATACAAATTTTTACCTCATCTTTTTTTAATGCCTCATTTTTTCATGAATATCTCTTGACATAATATTTAAAAGGAAGGATGTATAAATTATCACCTCATTTTTTCTTAAGTATCAAGAGACATAGACTAGAAAGAAAATGTACAAGCTTTCACATCGAATTTTAATGCCTTAAGACATTTTTCTTTTATATCAAAAAAGAAAAAAAATGTATAAATTATTATGTGTTAAAATAGATATCAATGAGAAAGATATACAAATTTTTACCCTATCCTTTTTTGACTATCAAGAGAAAGAAATAAAGAAGAAAGATTTACAAATTTTTACCTCATCTTTCCTTAAGAGACACTAATCAAAGAGAAGGATATACAAACTTTCACCATATCTTTTCTTAAGCGTCAAGAGACATTGATCAAAGAGAAAGAGGTGCGCTTGTAATTAACTTTTTGGCCATCTTTACCCGAAAGACTATTACTTGTCATCAAATAATGTTGAAGTTTTTGTTTTGCTTGCAGAGATCAGGGAGAAAGAATGCTTGTAATTAACTTTATGGCCATTTTTACCCAAAATACCATTACTTGTCATCAATAATTTTGAAGTTCTTATGTTGCTTGCACCTCATCTTTTTTTGACTGTCTATTCAATGAGAATTATTTTTTTTGTGCATAGTCAGAGATAGAGATGATAGAGAACAATGTCTATTCAATGAGAAATCTAAACTTTTTAGGAGACAGAGAGAATTCCAGCTTATTAAGAGATAGGTTCAGAGAGGAATGCTTGTAATTAGCGATTGAGAGAGAACATCGTCTATCCAATGAGAATTCTAAACTTATTAAGAGACAAGACGAGCGAGACATGCTTGTATTGAACTTTCTGACCATCTTCATCTAAAATTCCCACTCCTTGTCATCAAATGATTTGAGGTTTTTGTTTCGCTTGCATTTTCTTTTTTGAGAAAAAGAAAAAAGCTAGACAGCGTACATATATTTGATCTCTCTTTGGAAAATAAAAATAGGAGTCCCGAACAACTCCTTAATTTATTAAAAATATGTGAACATGATTACACCAGTGTTATATATGGATCAAGTTTACAACGAAGGAGCTCAATTTTTATTTTCTCTAGTTTTTCCCGTCGTTGTTGGAAGAAAAAGAAATGTGGAGCCAGCCTTCAATTTGTTTTACCACTAATAGGCTGGAGAAAAAAAATAGGACCATAACTTTTCTTGTTGGACAACTAATCGATGGTGACAATTTGGTGGCACAAGGGCTTGCATATATATTTTCATGTATTCCCTTTGCTCTTAACCTGCTGACAGAGAGCTTGTGGAAGATGCCAGCCACCAGCCTAATGTTTGTACACTTGTCATGTGTTGACCAGCACTAAATATGATGGCATACCTAGTTGGTTATGTTATTTTATCATGGATTAAATTTATAACAGTTTTGAAGCTAATTTTAATGGATACAAACAATATATTTATCTATTAACTTACTATTCTTATTGTTTCTACTATATGACGGTGCTACTTACACTAAATTGAATGAGAGATAATTCCTCATTTATTTTACAGAAAATTTACGTGTTATTTTACGGTTTGCTATTTGAAACTGCACCCTTCTAAAAGATTAATTGCTATATAGAAGCAAATTAAAAACACTGTATCATATATCTGAGAGATACTGAATGTTAATCAAAGTGTTTTGGCATGCCTTGTGTTGTGAAGATCAAATACTAAATTATAATATTTCCAAGATATATACAAATAAAAAGTAAAATACAACTGCAGATATATATGAGATGAATTGTGTTGTACATTTTACTTAATTCCTTGTCGATGTTTAATGTGAACAATTGTTTATAGAAAAGATAGAGAGAGTAAACAAGATGATTTATTTCATGATCATAGCAACCACTCAATAAATTCTCACAACAACTAGCACGCCACATATATAACACCATTTCAAGAATTAAAAAACAAAAATAAAAAATCATCATATATTCTTAAAATCGTGGAAGGTTGCTTGTTTTCCTGATAGTTTGGTTTCTGTTTTCTACCCGTATTTGGTGTCTGTGCTGGCCTGTTTGAAAACTACAATTTTGCCTAACTTCTCCTGCATTGTCAAAAAGAACTTGGAGAGTTAAACCAGCTTGCTGCAACCTCAGCTGCCACCAAAGCCTTTTGGTGCCACCTCTGCAGTGCTCACCTCATCTCAGCACCTCGTCCTTCCCAGCTTATTCCCCTATCTTGCTTGCCCCAAAAACCCTTTCTTTTCAGGACCACAAGCTCCTCTCTGCAGTACCTGCTGCCTTTCAGCCCTGCTGAGCAGCTCTTGCACCTCAATGCCACAACCTTTGCTGCACACTGCAATAAGACAATTAGTACATTATCCAGTTGTAATTCTCTTGTAAATGTTATTCTCTCTTAGTTACTTCTTCCGGCTCCACCATGTATAAATATATGTTATTCTCCATGTATTAATCAAGGAAAAAGAGTGCAAGATAGCAAGCTTGTTTGGCTACTCTAAAAACTCTCTGTTTTTTGCTTTGGTCTCATATTTTTAACTTCGAGTCTTCCCAATTTGATCATAACATTTGTAACACTCAGCTGCAAATCAGCTGGATCAGAAGCAAAATGATACAGAATACCAGCCATTGATGCATCCGAAGAAAGTGCTTGATCACTCTTCAAAACTCCTTTCTTCACCATAGTCTGCCTATAGTAATTTTTGGCGCGACATAGTCCAAATCTGTAGTTTGATCTTCGCGGGAACTTGCCCCACAAGTTTTGCTGAGCTTTTGTGCAGAACCAACTGTGTGCGCCCGCGAAAGTGCTAGCGTTTCATTAGGAGTAAAACCTTTGCAAGAAAATAATTTCAGTATCTCAGGTACAGACATTGTTGGTCCTGACAAGTCAACTTCATTGCGGTGTAATTGGATCCTCAGGCGAGAAAAGCGGCAGCACAAGTTTGCGTATCTGCGCGGGAGACTTTTGAAGGTCATTGCCTCTGTAGCTCTTCCATGGATTTGTCTATGAGCTCCTATCCTCGAACAGTTAAGTTTGGTGATGCACCTTTCTCTGATGGGTTTAGATATGTCCAGTCTATAAGAATTGATGCATCACAACCCCTAAAACAAGGAAAATTTTAGTCGATGATTCAGTCACGTATATACCAAACAAAAATGAAAATAAAATGCACGCAAATATGTGATGACTTACATTTCCAGAGAAGCAATCATGAAAATGCATGCGAAGCAGGGCTGCAGCTATGGTTTTATCAGTTCTAGATCGATTTTGCACCACATTGAAAACGAATGATTTTGCTTTTTGAACCAGAAGTGCTAGAAAAACCGGGCCTTAAATCAGCTAAAGCAAGAGGAAGAAGAAGAAGAAGAAGAAGAAGAAGAAGAAGAGTAGAAAGGAGAATTTTGTTCTCATTTTTCTTTACTCACTTTAATATTGGAACTTATGGAGTATCCTTGGATGGTTTGAGCTGTATGATTTAGGAAGCAATTGAAAGTACATATAGTTAGGAAGGCAGGGAAGCCATGACAATGCTGTAGAAAAACTGGTGAGACGTGCAAAGCTCAAAGCTACTCCCAGCTTATTGCATGTAAAGTGAAAAGATATTCCGTTTGCATTGCCGTTGACGATTATTTTCTTATCAAGACAAGAAAGATTTTATGCTTTTGATACCAGAAGCAGGATAGTGCACTACGTTTTGAGTATACGATATGTGTAATCCACCAGGGAAATTCTAATTATATATACATATAGTGTGAGGTTTTGAGAGTGGCACTTGTTAGGATGTATAATTGAAGGATCTAACAAATTAAAGGATTTGTTTGAATTTATAAATTACAAAAAAAAAGGGAAGAAGATGACATCTAATCATTGAACCTTAATAAACTCTAGCCAATGCCTTCAAAAAAAATTTCTAATATCGAATTAATTTACAAATTTCTCGCATGGCAAATAGTGCGAGTGAACTTTTACTAATTCAACTAAACTCATTATATCATAGTTGAATATCAACAATCTTAAATAGTTGTTCGATTTAAATATAGAACGACATCAATCTTAAATAATTAAGATATACTAGTATAAATTCTTTCAAGAAGGTAATATCACTAAATCATGAATATTAATTATGATCATGAAGTACAAATTTTAATTTCTAAAATGGAATACGGAGCATTAGAAGTTGTACCTGTGTCTGTAATTAAACCTTGTTTGTCTCTAAATTTGATGTTAAAGTTGCAAGTGTGAATTCTTAAATTGTTTTTGATTCTGGTCTTCCATTGTGCTACTGTTATTAGTCAGTCATTTCTAAGAAATCAGAATTGCTGTCGATCACTTCTTCCGGCTTTCTCTTTGTTAGTTAAGTGGATCATATTTTCTGTTTTACTAGTCTCATCAATATTAGTTATTTGCATCTTAAAAAATATGATAAATGACTTACATTGTCGTAAAGAAAAAGAAAGAAAAAAAAATTTTCTTTGGATTCTGTTTCTTTCCCCCTTTGATTGGTTTTTCTTTCTTTCCTCCCTCGATTGGGTTTTGTGTTTAGGCATTCATTTATGTTTCTGGCCCTGCTTGCTTTGTTTCGGCTTCTTGCCCTGGTTGACTGGCTTCGGTTTCTTCCCCTGATCGATTGGTGTCGGCTTCTTGTCCGGATTGGTTGGTTGCTGAGGTTTAACCGGGTTGAATACTCTGCAATTTTTCCTAATTTCTCCAGCTTTTCCAACAAGAAATTTGATGCTTGCCAACTTAATCATTGCATGTGCAAAACTCTGTCCAAAGCAAGTTTTTGATCAATCTGCATTACTCCTCTATGCGAAAGGATCTCACTGTAGAACTGTTATCAAAGATGAAGTTCGTATATTGGTCCAAAAATGCAGTTGGATCGGGGTTATTACTAGACGCAGCACCACAGATGCTTCTGAGCTTGGTAACCAAAGTACTATTCATTGTTGGGTCAGCCGCCTGGGTTCCCTGGAAACCAGACGTTCGATCTTCGAAGAAACACAGTGCGCTCCCAAGAGGATTATCATCTCATTTAACGTTAGCCCTTTGGCCTGAAAAGCTTGGAATGCCTCAGGAACAGTTAATTCTGGTGCTGCCAGTAGGAACGGTGTAATTGGGTCAGCCGGCTAGAACCACCGCGTCGCGGGTTGCGAGTGTGACAATATCCGTGCATGAGACAGTTGAAGGGCATTTGACCTCTAGGGCTTTCTTGATCTCATCAATGAGCTCGTATCCTCGAGCAGTTCGGTTTGATCTTGCTTCTTTCTCGGATGGGTTTTGGTCGGTGGAGTCTATAAGAAGTGATGCATCGCAACCCTAAAACAACATCAACAACAACAAAAGTTAATACTTTAACTACGTGAGTGAGAAATGAAAATTGAATATTAATGAATGAAATAACTGCTTGACACTAATGTTTAAATGTTTTGATTATAGAAGGCTTACAGTGACGAAGCAATCGTAAAAATGGGTGCGAAGCATGGCTGCAATGATAGCTTTATCGATATTAAATCGATTTTACACCAGACTGAAAATGGTTGATTCTGCTCCACGACAACTAGGGTTATAAAAATCAGGCCTCATTTGCCCCAATGCAAGAGGAAGAACGAAGAAGATCCAGACAAGAATCGAACATTCTATTGTCATTTTCCTCTACTCCACTGAATATTGATTGGTTTTACCAACGAATTTTAGAGACTATAGGAGATTCTTTTTGTGGAGAAGCAGATGAAAAAAGGATTGAAGATAATGTAAACAGTCCAAAGTTGGCATGATTTGCAAAGGTCAAAGCAATCACCCAACATACTACCTGATCATCAGTCATCTCAGCTGCATTATTGACAGTTGATTGAGCATGTGGGTCCATCATATATTTGGGTCCGATCTGACGTGTACGATCCAGATGCAACTGGGTGAAAGACAGTACACATGAGATCAATTTAGACTTGGTCTCAGTTTTTGAAAATGTGTTTAATTAAGCCAACACATGAACATAGACATATGTACAATTCTTACAAAATCAAACGAATTCTGCAATAAAGAAAGAGGCATAGAGTCAAGAAGATAACAGTGTACACGAGATCAATTATTAAGAATTGATTTATTTTATTTAAAAATCAAATACCACGTGAAAATAAGAGTGCAAAGTGTTGTTTCAGTAGAAATAATCTTGAATTAGAGCATAGTATGTAGGTAATACTAGTGATTTTAAAATTGGGTAAGCTAGAATGAATCAAATTTTGAAATTTCAACTGAGGATAATAAACGTTTGATGATAATTATAACTTTTGATATAAGACAGACTTTGGAGAATATTTGTTTTTCTTCTCAACTGTTTAAAAAGAGTGATGCTTGGTATCTCAAACTTATTCAATAGAGTATATTGTAAATGATGTGTTACTCTTATTGTGTGAATAGTTGAAATGCATAATAAATTACTTTAAATAGTATATAAATTCATCCTCCGTTGAGTTGATATTTCCTCACTTATCGAATGGTTTGGGATGTATTTTTTGAAATACCTAACATTTTTTTTTTGAAAAATAAATATATTGGGTATTGACTTTAATAAGAGGTGATAATTTTTCATATGATCCATCAAATTGAAACAAATTTAATATAAATTTATGAGTTCGAATTGACTTAAAATTATATATAATATAATATAATTATTAATCGTGTTAAATTTAAATTTAAATTTTTTATGTGTAAAATTATTTATGACATGATTAATTATTAAATAATTAAATAGTTTACTAACTCATTTATGATTAATAAATTTATTTTATATTTTTTAAAAATTAATTATATTTATTATTTTTTAAAATATTTAGTTATATTAGGAATAAACTATTTAACATTTGAATATATAGTATATAAGTCTAATTATAATATAAAAAATATATTAAATAGATGACACAATTAAAATTTATTGAATCATTTAATAATTTTGTTAGATTAGAATTTTTAATTCTTGATATGATTATTTTTATTTGACATAACATAATATGAATATGACAAGTTAATTTAAATTGTCACTCTTAATTAAATTGTTCTTAATTTTAAATTTTAAATTTGAGTTATAAATTTAAATATGTATTTATTTTAATAGATTTTAGCACGTAAATTTGAATAATCATTTTAACATTGAAAAGAAAAGAAATACCCTACTGGTCTGCCTGGAAATGACTCAATCCCTTCTTCCAAAAGAGAAGATGAGTCAAGAGTCACTTGGGGAGATATAACTTTTGCAAGTTTTGAATCATTTTGCAGTTTGGAAGGCAACCTTTTCCTGAAAAATAAAAAATTTAAAAAAAAAATTATAAGAACGTACAAAATGGCTTCAACAAAGGCATGTCTAGCGATACAAAACTTCTTCTTGGCGCTTCCTTTAGCATCCAAAGAAGATTTAAGGAAAGAAATGGGACAATCAGGCCCCACTTTAGTATTTATGAAACGGTAGGAAGATATTGTCAAGTTCCTCGACATTTAAGGGTGGGATGTCCTTTTTCCATTTAGAAAAAGAGGGGCAAAGGGTAGGTAAAGTAAAAGTTGTATGTCTATGGTTTAAAAGTTTGGCCCAGTTAAAGAATTCCAGTCCTTTCGAGGAACTGCAGTTGGTTGCTTCAATCCGAAGATACATTTCACTTGAGCAGATGAGATTGTTGATCAACTTTTCTCTTGGTAACAACAAAAACAAAGTTACTGCCTGGAAACTAGTGTTGTGTGCTCAAAATGTTGGCAGAAAAAGTGTGCACAGACAAGCAGTTACTGAAGCAGTGAATACAAAGTGTGTTGCCCTTAAATATGCCTTCTTCATGGCAATGACTAAAGCCAATGCTGTCTCTACACGGAAGCATGAAGCTGCGAGAAATTCTTGCTTATCAGATCAAAGTAATGATTCACCTGGGATAGAATATCGAATGCAACAAACAGTTTGAACGTAAACCAGCTGAGAACTGAATATTCCAATGTCTATTATTCAGGACAACAATGATACATTCCAAACCATACATACCTCAGCATCTCAAAATTCCGGAGAACAAGTGATCCTTATAAAATCAGCTACTCAAAGTTGCAGGAAACGAGTACAAAGGGAAAGGAATAGAGTGGCAAATAGGTACACCAGAATTTTTAGGAGAGACGGAAACCCAAATTTGGGTTAGACATTAACTGCAATTAAAATGGTTCTCTTCTTTCCTTGGCTGAATGCAGAATCAACACCCAAGTATAGGAGTTGAGAACCAAAAGTAAGCCTCAGATCATAGACAACAACTAAACCGCTAACCATCTACTATTTACAGATTCAGTTTCCTAACGCAATTTGATTACCCTGGCAGCTTCTGGTTTCCAAGTTCCACAGAGTACAACATCCAAAAAAGATAGGAGTTCAGCATGGATTAAAGAAAATCACAGCAATGGAATACTTGTCCAGCATTCTGATAGGAAAATATGCATCAAGAAGATTGCAAAACTCAATTTGAATTTCTTTGCCCAGAAAACATCAAGGACTTCATGTACTCTCTTGGAATGTACGAGAGCAAGAAAGAGCTGCTGGATTTGCTTTCAAGATCTGGGTACCATCCAGTACATGGGCCTTTCCTTCCTTTTTGGTTCCGAAACCTTTAAAAATAGTAACTCCTGGTTTGGGATCCTTCTGCTCAGGTTTAATACCTAACGTAGCCCATATAGGGCTCTTTGAAGCCTCATCTGGATCATCAATTCTCAGTGTCTTTGGCAGCAAAATACACTTCTCTAATTGCTCTTCTTCCATAAGATTTGGGTCCCTTGAATGCTTGCCAAGAGTCAGCGAGCCATTGCCCGAGCAGCAACTGTTGTTGCTGGTAGCAGATGATGGAGACAAGCAACCATTAGATCCAGTCAATGACATATTCCCTGCTCCACTAGCCATTATGCTCATGCAACTCCAATATGAAGCAGGCACAAATTGTAAAGGAATGTTGGGTGGGCAAAATCCAGGAACTGCCAGCACTGGTGTGGGGCACCACTGAGCTGGACCTGAATTATTGGTATTTGGTAAACAACGAAGGTCAGAAGGGTACTGATCTGCTGGTACAGAAACCACATTTTTCCAACATGGATTCCAAGAAACACCCCAAGGAGGAATAGGATAATGCAGACGATGTTGTGTATTGGGCTCACTGCAAGATCCTGCCACCATAACTTGCTCCTTTGGCATAACATTTTCAGGCAGTTCATTTCCTCGAATACTAGAAACTGTCATGGAAGATCCGGAAGAGGAGTGCTCCTCTCTATTTTCCACACCATTCACAGAACCCATCTCGACGGATCTTTTCTGGCCTCCAAGATTAAGTATAGTCTCCATGGATTTGCAAAGAGGTGCTTCAGGCCCAAATTTTAGAACTGTCCCATTTCCCGTTGAAGTCCCGAAAGTGGTTGCAGAATCACCACATGGTATAAGTTGGTTATTGGCTGAGTTTGGGGTTTCTAAACCACTAACCGGTACTCTGTCAGGAGATACTATTATCTGACGATATTGAGAGGCAAAGTGCTTGTTCTTACGACGTCCAGCACCCACAGGAACATTTCTCATTGTTCCACCAGCTGTCCAATACCTTTGACAGTTCTTGCAGAAATGCCTAGGTTGGTTGACATTGTAGTTATTAAAATAACAGAACTTTGTGTCCATACTATTGCAACGTGGACATGGAATAATCTTCTCTGGTCTCTTGAAAACTTTATCCTGGTCTGAATTGCTCTCAGACTGCTCTACATTGATCTTAGCATTAGCTTGCACCTCATTTGCCTGCACAGGCATTTGGTCTCCTTCCTTAGCATCTTTTAAACCAGCAGACTTATCCAGCTCTTCTGTGTGATCTGAGTGAGCATCCTCAGCTTCTTCTTTTGTTAATACTTTGCTAACGTCCTGGAAATAAAAGCAAATTTTTTGGAGCAGATTTAAAGATTATTTCTTGTTCTCAGAGGAGAAAAGAGGAGGAGAGAGGCTTTTCTGTACCATGATTTAGGCACAAGAGAAGCTTAATTTTATTGTGTATTACCAAAATCTAAGATAAATGAACTAATATTGCATGGATATCTCTAGTTTTTGGTTCTACTTTCTTCCTCCCAAGTTATGTTGATATTAATATATAAGAAGAAAAGTTGCCCCCAAGTGATTGTGAAAAAACATCAGACACAGATTTACAGAAATTTGAAGTGGAAAAGCTAAGGCATCTAACATATATGTTGTTTAGTTCCAATGCAACCATAAATTATCATTCTATGAACAATAACTGTCGAATACCACAGAAAGAAAAATTAAAAGGACAGATGCAAGGAGACGATGCTTTCTGATAAAGAGTCAGGATAAAGCACTAATGCTGCTTTGGTAGCACAAAATTAGAGTTTTCAAATTGAAGTTGAATGGAACTAAAGCTATTAATTCCATTGTATATTCCAATTTCATGCTGCCAATTTCAGCATAAGATTTACATAATCCTGTTGAGTTTAAAATCAGAAAAATAAAGAACCAACTACTTATAACAAAACTTTACTTCGAATTTCCACAGAACAAATCCCCAACAACCACAGAAATCAAACAGCACAGAGTTTCAACTCAAAAACCAAACATTAAATCATTAAAGAGTGATCGCGAACCAGTATTTTCATGTACCCACTTCAGCTTTATTATTTCCATGAATTCAGTGAAGTCTAACAACACTATTTCAGGCAACAAACCAACATACTATCCGCAGCATCAAACAAAAACGCTGCGTCAAAGCTCATATGAAGCACCAAATAAAAATTTATCACCAACACACAAATTTCAAAGATTTGGAATCCACTTTTAGTACAGAATCTGAAAAGAACAACAACATGGACATTTCGCACCAATAAAATGTAAAAAACAAACCGTATTTTGGGGTTCGGCCGGAATCTGAGTATCGGGTACCGGAATCTTAGCACCGAAAAGCTTAATAGCGGGATCTTTATTGGGTTCAGACAAATCCCCACCGTTCATTTTCGTAGAAGAAGGAGTTATTAATTGCTAAGTTGACAACTTCAAACAGCAAAAACAAGTACAACTAACGCCATAGAAATGGCAGAAGAACTGTTAAAGAGGCTAGAGAAGGGAAGAAAGACAGACTTTTTGAAACTAAAGTTTGAAACTAAAGTTTTCTTATACTGCTCAAAAAAAAAAAAGAAAAACCCCGCAAAACCCTCTCACAAAGCTTCTTAGATTAAAGCATAAAGAACGTGAAAGATCAGATTTTGGCTTCCTTTTTTTTATTTCTTACCAAAACAAATTATATATCTTTCAGTTTGATACACTACGAGTCCTTCTCATGGTAGTCAATGCGCAACTTCCCCGTCAATTTTTATCCACGTGGTATTGTTTTTAATTAAAACAATAGCATCAGCTAATAAACAAGTAAAAATGCCACCTGGAGAAGACTCAAGGATGTGTAAGCCTAAGCTTAGATGTTTAAAATGGCTTGCCATCCAATCGGCACAAAAATTTGTTTTTCATACTATGAATGTACTTCAAAAAACACACCCAATTGCACCGCTGGAGATCACTGATTTTATCATCCAAGTGGCAGTGTGGATCCGAAGGCAAGGCAGTAAATTGCTTGCAATCTTCTGTATTACCATCAAAGAATCTGTCTCAATCTAAAAAAAAAATAAAAATAAAAATAATAAGTTAATGAGATTTTTTTATTTTTTATATTTTTTATTAATTAATTATTTTTAGTACATCAATTATATAATTGACATATTAACAGAAGGAGACTATCTTGTCTAAAATATTATTATTATTATTATTTATATGAACATAAAAATGGGTGCCAGCTGTCGTCCGAGTCAGCAAAAGGTTTGAGAGGACGATTTTACGACCAAGAGATGTAGTCGTGGCTAAGGATGAAGATGGAAGAAGGTGACGCAAGAAAAAGGGCAAAAAGTTAAGAATAAAAAGGGGGCAGAAAGTGGGGTCCAATCTCAGAAAAAGAACAAAAAAAAAAAAAAAAGAAAAAGTTAAGGCTGAGTTTGGGGTTAAGGTTCGCTTTGTACGCCGCCTTCAATGTCCTTGCTTTTACAATTGCCAGTTTAGCCTAGGTCCCACAGTAATATCCAAACAACCCCCTTTGTTCTCTTCGTACCAAATCTTCTAACATTTGTTTACCCAACAACAATCATAATAATAATAATAATAATTTAACATTATCTAATATTAAATAAATAATAAGGTATTAATTAAATAATTTGTGAGAAGTAGAGTACAATGGATGTTACGATGAAATCGTCAAGAATCGATGCTTTTCTAATTGTGAAGAAGAAAATGGTTAAGGAGCAAAATTAGCATGTGGAATTTGTAGCAATTGGGTTGGTCTTTATTTATTTATTTATTTATGGAGTATTTATTTGGCAATTGGCACAAAATGGCATAAGATTTGTGTTGGCAATTTGCAAAGTGATAGGTTCATTGTTCAATTACTTGTTGTTCAACTTGTTCCAAGTTCAAAGGTTTTTTTCCTTTTTTTGGTGGGAGCATGTATTGTTTCTTGTACTATTGAGGTTGCCCAAATAATTGTATTGTTTTTCCTTCTTTTTATGATCCAAGTATGAACTTAGTGAAAAAATTTATATAAAATAATATTAACAATACAACTCGTTATATCAATTTTTATGATATACCATTTAATGCGGCACCATAATGTTAATTAATTGAATAAAAATATTAAAGTATTTCAATTATTAAGTAAATGGGCAACCTATACAATTTGTATATTATAATTTGTATAAAGAACTCGTGTATTTCTAATTCTACTCTACGTATATTTACTAACGCTACATTATCACTTGAAATTTTTTGATAAATTATATGTAAAGGTATTATAATATGGATAATGTTATATATTAACATATAACATATCTTGTCAAGGTAAATATTAATTAGTTTGAAATTCAAATGTCACTTGTATTCGGATAATGAATATTATATTTTATATTTATATCATATTTTAAAAAAATTACATCGAAAACTAATTAATAATCTAACATTACAAATTACATTTATTAGAAATAACATCAGTATGATAACATTTCCAAATCACATGTTACAACTATTATATAATGTTATTATGAATTATTGACATTTGAATTTCTTAATGTAACATTTCTCTATAATAAGTGTTTAAAGTGACGTTAGACTAATAAAGTTGGAGTGCAAAATGTATATTCTAACTTGTACAATACTTGACATGTCATTCATTAATCAACGCTATATAATTAACATATTAATAATAAAATAAAAAATTAATAATTATTTAATATGTGACGATGATTAATTGGTGTAATTATCACATAATTGAGATATAAATTTTATTAATTTGAGGTCAAAATTTTAAAATCTTGCTTGTTGGATGTGGCCACAATTTTGCAATGGGACCATAATACGGGGGCAGGGCTTGGTGCACCAAGAAAAAAGATTTCAAGGCCGTGGTGAGACAAATTTTATCCTCATTCAGGAAGCAATCGATATTGCTACTTTTGGCAGCCAAAAAGAAAAAAAGAGGCAAAAGGGGCCCAAAAGTGTATTAGTATTTACGCAACTATAGCAAGAGGCGACACTTTTGTGCACCCAAAAGAAACGATTTTGTTTGGACAGGCAAAGTGCCTTTTCCCGACTTTTGATTCTGGATTTTTTTGCCACTTTACTTCAAAGTTTGGCAATGACCAGTGACAATCTTGTAAGGTTGTTTCTATGCTTACGTTTGTTTAGAGGTAAACCGAGTTGGGTCAAGTTAGATAGAACATGATTCCATATTATAATTATATAAATACACTTTGACACTATTAAATGGTCATTTTATGTGTTTATTATTTAACTAAAAATTTTAGATTTTTAATAGAAGTATTATGTTAATTTTCTTATAAGTTAAAATCTGTCCTCACATTTTAAATATAACTTAATTCGTTTTAATTTTTATCACATGATAAAATATTAATTTATTTGTTAACAATATCTCATTATTTATCTGCAAATGTTACTGAACTTGTGATTTGGCTCTTAAATACTTATTAAAAAGCTGTAACAATATTCTTTTATAAATTAGATTTGCTCTCATATTCTAAGTATGATTTAGTTTATTCTAATTTTCACCGCATAATAAGACATTAATTAACACATAACACAGATAAAAATTATATACAGTATATATAATTTATAAATAATACCTAATTAATAGTGTTTGTATGCAATAATAATTGGTTTAAATTATTAAAAATTTAGTAATATGCGAGAAAAAAATAATTGAAAAGTTCAATAGAATGTTTACATATCAACTAAATTTGTCAAATATGTCTTGTGTTATCTTAAAATCAATTTGTAGGTCTTATTCTGATTGAGTATATTTTACCAACAACTAGTTTAATTAACACTTCTAATTTCATGTTATGATAAGGCAATATGGAATTGGTCTATGGCATAAGGTGCATGCTTTGGCTGTCACATGCTATATATTCTCCAACACCCCCCAACCCCTCCTTTTTTTTTTACTTCCTCATTGATAAGGTAGCTTAAGCTAAAGTCTAAAAGCAAAAGCATTATCTCAACTTTGAGAGGGATGAGAAATAAACACTTTCCCACCTCTTTTATACTTTTATCATCATTAAAGTAACAAAGTGCAAAAGGGGTAAATTAGCCCCAACTTACACATTAAGAATCCCATGAATCTTTGCATGCATGGCATCTAATGTAATTAAAGAAGCTACTATTCTTGTGGAGAGATTATTTTTATATTGTTCTATACAATCTCAAACTTCTCTTTCTCTCTCTCTCTTTTTCCTTTTTCAGATAGTTTCTCTAACTTCTTACTTTAAAGTTTCCAAAGTTGTCAAAAAATACTAGCCAAACAAACGAGAAAGTGCTTAAAAGTTACAAACATGATCACTTCTTGTTATGAAATTGTTTCAAAGAGTTGAATTTTAAGTATTATATCCTTCTTTATTGAGAAAAAGAAAAAGATGCTATAAAAAATATATAACTTGGATAAATTTCAACTTAAACAAATTTACTTTAAAACATATTGTTATATAAGTAGGGCAATAGCAAAATGATTTTAGTAAATACTCTTATATTACCATATGAGAATACTAAATTCGGTATGTATCCAATGTTGCTTAACAGGGTTTTGAGAATTATTTGCACAATTAGTGGCGATTGCCAAGAATTGTCAGCATAGCATTGTATGTGTAGCCCTTTTATTTATTTATTTTATAGGCCTGTAAGACATAGGGTCTTGGGTTGATGGATCAAACAACTTTTTAATGTAGACCCATTTGTAACTTTCATTTGAGCCTCCATATTCAATAAAACAATTTTGGGTAGCACTATTATAAAAAAAACAGAAAGAGGCTTACACTGTATTTTTGTGAAAATCGATTATTACACTATTATTGCATTAGAAAATCAATTCTATGCCTTTAACTATGAGAGATGACTGCTATTTTATGTTGGTAGGTGTTGAATAATTATTTATTCTTAAAAAGATGCATATTACTATTGTTCATATGGATTAACATCAAACATATGCTTTTATTAAAAAAAATAATTGAATAAATATGCTTTCTACAGAAACACATCCAATTGCCCTGTGCACGTAGAAAAGAAAAGGATTATTAATTTGATTCAAGAAGATTACATTAGTGTTCAAAGTAGAATAGAAACAACTGGAACATATAAAACAGAAAATATATGCACAACTTGAAATTACCATTTACATCAACAGAGCTCAAAAGCACTTTTCCATCAATCACTTTTACAGTACTGGACTGGAGTTCAATAACAATAGTCATACACCACCATCGCAATTTCCATCATTAATTACAAATAAAGTTCATAAATACAACACTATACCATTAATTTACCACACAACTGAACTCTAAGCAGCGAAAGTTAACAAGAACCAAGTAGATAATTAAACAAACATCCTGAAGAGCAACAACAATAACTACAATTATAATAATATCATGGATAGCATATTCCTAACCAAGACAAACCAAACTCATTACCCACAGATTCCAGTAACACTCAAACACACACACTCTCCCCCGCTCTCTTTTTTCTCAAGTCACAGTGTATACATAATTGATAAAATTATCTGAAATCTGGTATAGACTGTCAGGTTTAAGCTCTTCCAGGAGTTTTTGGGTCATGGTGATTGTTTGCTACAGTTCCTGGATAGTCTGTGTTTTCCATGTCCATTCTTCCCTCGATGTATCCTTGTTCCACCCCAAACAGCTCCTCAGAATCACTTATTTCCATTGCTTCCTGCAAATTATGAGCGAAAAAATTTTTGTACACAACATTACCAATGTTTATCATCTCAGAAAAATGCTCATATTAATAAGGGAAAAAAGAGGGAGAGAGAGATGACCTGAGCAAGTGAATCCTGAACCTGAGATGGGTTTTTATTTTCTGACTTGAGGATTCCTGTTAACATTACAGAATTCACAAACCATATAATTATTAAAAATGAAAAAGAAGAAGAAAACAGATTAAGACTGACTTGTTGCAGAAACTGCAGGTGAAGAGAAGACATAAGAGAATGCCAGAAAGAGAACAAGAAGTTGAAGACACGTGTTCTTCTTCTCCATGGTGATGATCAAGCAAGACAAGGAACAGTTAGCAGATTAGAAAGCAAACTTGAAATTGAGAGTGAGTTAACAGGAACTATATGGGCATTGGTTTATATAAAGAAGAGGAAATTCAATAAATTTCTTCTTTCAGAATTTTAAATAGGCAAATAAAAAGGAAAAGAATTAGAAGTACTTTTATGTAACAAAGTCAACTTCCAAATTTACTTTATATTTTATGGGTTGGTGAGTTTCTACTTGCCTAACTTTATCCCATTAATTATGTCATATTCATACCATCAATATAATTTGTGCAACAGATTACTGTTGCTAAACATTAAAAAAAAAGAAGAAGAAGAATTAAATGATGCATAATTAAATTCAGGGATGACTACAATACACCCTATATACATTACATTCAAATTTTGTAACTCTTATACCAACTAGTTTTAATTTTTTTGTTTGTTTTTTAAATTTTTTTCTTTATAGTTTAAATTTTATATTAATTATTTTAATTTTTATGTTTAATATTTTAAATTTATTCTATTGATTGTTTTAAGCTTTACGTTAAAATTTTAAATTTTATTTTAAAAATATAAAATACATGAAATACATATTAGTAGTTATGTCATATTAATATCATGAATGCAATTTGGGCTATAGATACTATTGCCAAAAATAAGAAACAAGAATTAACTGTTGAACTCAAATTATATAAATTTTTTTCAAAATTATTTATCTAAAAAAGCTCTGGATGTTGAATGTTGTCACATATTTTTAATTAGTTTAACTCACATGTTTTTTAATAAAGTTTTAGAAGATTAACTTTGAAGTTAAATATAAAAATTCATAAAGACATTATAACCTGACACATAACCAATAATTAATTTCTAAAAATTATTTTTTAAAAAATTTTATTCATAAAAATTTTATTTTAAAACAAAAAATCATATTAAACGGCTCATAATAATTTTTAATACTTTAAAAAGTGTAAAATAATGATATTTATTTTATAATCTTTAATATCAGTATAAAAACATTTGTCTTAAAATTTAAAATGCTTTATAAAAATATAGATCATGTTATAAAAAAAATTATATTTATAAGAAACATATTTTTACTAGCAAAATATTTTCTAAGATTTTCTTTAAAGACCTCTTTACTTTTGTTTGTTTTACTGTATTCTTTACATCAATTAGTAGGATAATAAATCTGACATTATCAATGGATGATGTATTTTTAATAAATATAAATAAAAAGAAATATAAGAGTCAAGATAATTATCATATTAATTAAGATAAATAAATGTAGAAAAATAAAACTTGAATTACTAGTTCAACTTGAATACGTTTTGATTTTCTTGTGGGAAAATACCAAGACTTTATGTGAAAAGAATATTTGGAGTCAGAAAGAACATATCAAATGCAAAGGAAATGGTCAATGTATTGCGTTTTATTAGTATTTCTTAGTGATTAACAAGTTAATTTCAGTAGCTTTTTGACTCAAATAATATGGGAATTTAAGAAAAAGGTAAAATCTTTTCAAATAGAGCTTATAAGTTAGATTTTTGTGGTAGAAATTTTAACAAAAAATTTGTGATTGTTTAATTTTTGCTTATATATTTTTTTGTACTAAAAATACGTAATTATTTTAATAAATAAGTTTCTTAAGTTTACATTATTAACATTGTGAAGTAAAACTTTTGAAAAAATATAAAGATATTTTAAATTATATAACTTTTGAAAAAAAAAAATTGAAAACAAAATGAGCTTGTCATGTAAAAATTTGAGCTTTTTATAATAGTTGAGAATAGAAAAAAAAATATTTTTAAAATTTTTCATGAATATTTTCTTAATTATGACTAAACTATATATCTTTTCTATGTTAAAAAATAATGCGCAATTAATAAAGAAATAATAACAAAAAAATCAATTATATCTTTTAGATTTTTTTTTCATAATTTATAATATGTTCAAAATGAAGAACTTTGTATATAAAGTTTTCCACAATCAATTTTAAGACTTGATTGAGATATATCTTATATATCCTACATCTCATAATATAAAATTTGAAATATAAAATAAAAAATTTAATAAAAATTTTGAAACACATAATATAAAAAATTAAAATATAAACGCAAAACTTAAAATGATTGATATAAGAATTGAAAAAAAATAAATATATATTAAATTTAAATTAATGTAACCAAATTCATAAACTGAAATAGTTTTTCATCTCATAAACTCTTTTAAGTTTTGCAAGCAAGTCATATTCTCATAGAAGGATATGGACCAAATTTCATAAATAAATAGATTTTCAAAACTATATACTAAATTAGAAATAGAAGACCTTCAATTAAACTCAATTTGGCTTTTCTTCCTCAGTTACTACACCAGCTTTGTTCACATGGTTAAGGCAAAATTATAATGATAATAATAATTATTATTATTTTTTAAAAAAATCTACAATAATATGTCACGTAATCAATAATTACTAAGAATCACAAATTAAATGGAATCTTAAAAACCGCATATAATGGATGCAATGGCTTCAAAAAGAGGTGGCACATCTTAAAATTTGGGCGGTGGGAGAGATGTATGACATTCAAATTTGTCTTGTTATTGATTTATAAGGTGACAAAACATTCAAATTTTTAATAATCATTCAATAGTTAGCCATTAATAGGCCCCATTAATAAAGTTGCTCACATAATTTAGATTTAGAGACATCCCATACAACTTCAAGATAAGATGAGTGAAATAATAGTGGAGAATAGTGAATTAACAATATTAGATTTTATACAAGTACCATATAATTTTAGTATTATGATCAATAATTAGTCTAGACTTCATAAAAGTTGACATGATATTGAGTAGTACACTTGAGAATTTTGATTGTTGGTGGGCTTCTTAAGATAAATACTTATTATCAAAAAAAAAAAAAAATCCCTATATTGAAAGTATAATTGAAATTTGACAAGACAACTCAACATCAATAAGGTTGGTGATATATTTTTATATTTTGTTAATAAATAACATTGCCATATGCTAATTATTGTTAATGCAATAGTAATATAGAGAACGATGGTATCAAATACCAAGAAAACAAAAGTGATAATGCTTGTTGATTATCCCACAGAAATTAAAATGTCGATAATTACAAAAACTATGTGCTATAGTTCATATGCTTATATTGTAATTGTAACAAGTCACAAAAATATATATCAAGGACGAGATAGCAATTTTGTGATGGAAAACTTGCGAGGAAAAGGTAGGGTGAAATAGGGAAGAGCCAAACCCTAGTATCCAATTAGCATTGAACAGCTTAGTTGACTTGTCTTTGGTTTGTTCTTCAAGAGATTTCTTATTACATTCTTTAAAAACTAATTACAAGCATACGAATCTTACATTATCTCATAAGCATTTACATTTAACAAAAGGTTGTAGCATTTGTCGACAGAGATTTATATATTATATAGGAAAAATAGTTATTACTTTAATTTGATAATTAATTAGGGTTTTTGTTAAATATTTTTTAAAAAAATTATAATAATTTTATTTTATAACAAATTTTATAAAAAAAATATATTTATTTTTTATCATAAATTAATTAATTAAAAAAATATATATTTTAAATTTATTTATTATGTATAAATAATTAATATATATATATATATATATATATATATATATTCTTTTGTGAAAACACTTTTTATTTATTAGTTAGATGTGTAGGTACGTGGACAGTTTTTTTGTGCAGCTATTGATGGGTGAAAACGATGACATCCAACAAAACAACTTGGACAATTGATTCGTGTATGTAATGGAATTAAATGTTTAATTAAGGCGATCCAAACACTGAGTGGGTCGTCTGCCTAGTCTTCAATATAACTTTATATCATGATTCCTCTTCAAAGCAAGGGGTTCATTTCAAATTTATTGCATAAATTAAAGTCAATATTAAAAGAAACAACGGGCATATATAACTTTTACCGCCAACAGATTAAATATTATGAAGGTTTTACTTAGACATTTTTATGGTTCAAAATTGAAAAATTGTAGATGTTTTCATTGTATACACAATATTAGAAAAAAATTTAGGTAAAACGATTTTATTATATCAACATTATTGGTGTGATAAAATCATTCAATCAATAAGATAAAAAATATATATTTATTAGTAGTGGTTGAAAAAAATTTTATAATTTTTTTAGTTATAATAATTATATAAATTTATTTTATTATATTAATTAAATTATAAAATTTTTTATTAATTTTTTTTACTTACTATTAATGAATATATTTCTCTTACATTAGATGATCTTATGATATCAATAATATTAATATAGTAGGACTGTACCACCTAAAATTTTTTTCCACCTAAATCTAATTGATTCAAATAATTAGTCAGCGCATGCTTTGCTTTCAAAATGTTGTTTTCTTTGAATTTCTTTGCAACACTATAAATTGCACTATTTCATCAAGAAGGTATTTGAAGATAAAAAGAAAATAATGTCACACCAAACTAACAAAAAATATCCAAAGGGATATATGCATACTCCAACCACAAAAAATAGTTCTGTATCAATTTACATTGCTTAATATATGCATCCATTTTCACACTATATTTTATTTTATAAAAGAGTTGAAAGATAGATTAATAAAATAGTGCCACATGATTTTGCCACTTACTGTGTCAATAAAATTAAGACATAAAATTATTTTATGATATAACATTAGATTTTTTAAGTTGATCGATTTTGTAAATATACGTCAAATATTTAAAATTTATTTAAGAGATAGTTTTGTATGTGAATATTTTGATAGAATTTTTTAATAAAATTATATATTTTAATTTTTTTATTTATCTTAATTCCTATCATAATTAATAAATTTTGTGTGAACTTGTGCATATATAATAAAACTTTATTAAATTGTCTCAAAAATAATAAGTTAAATCGTGCCCACATGATATTTTCCTTGTATCAACTAAGAGATATCTAGCCTATCCTAATTCGTTGATACAATCATTGACATTCTATGCACGTATATATTTATTTTCAAACTCTCACAGTCGTTTGTCTTGAGCACTAGTGATCGATCCATATAATTTTAACTGATCAAGTTATCTTCAAAGTATTTGAGGTATCCAATTGTTGAAAAGCTGCACCCACCTTCTTAGGTTACGTTGTCAAATTATCTGTTGTGCAGGTTGGGGAAAGATTTAAAAATTGCTTTAATTGGTAAAATATGTTAAGATGACATCGAAAATGTTGAGTTGGGTTTCATTTAAAAAACTGAAATTAACTAAACGGGTTCGGTTTTAATTTAAGAATAGAAGAAGCTATAAGGGGTAAAGTGTAGGAAGAACTAGGAAATGTTGTAAATTTAGTAAGCTGTGTGAACATCTAGCAAAAGTTCAGACAACATGCGGTTAGAAAAAGCTATGTGGGTTGATCTCATACATAAATTGAGGCTTGTAATGATAGAAATTCTAGCCATGAATATCAAGAATGTTGTATTGTTTAATTACATTCATGAAGAGTATATAATCTTCAAGTAAATTTGAATTATTGAAACAAGCATGCACAATAATTGAAGAGAGTTTGGATTATGTCCTTCAAACAAAAATATGTAGTCTGTCCTTTCATGCTATTTTCTTATTCACTAAATTATGCATAGAAACATACTTTATTCCATTTACACTAACATAAAGGGTCTTCTATTTACCATTGAATTTAGTTTATAACAATTAGTCATCAATCAATACAAGGGCTAATTCAATATATGTACATCAAACCTAGTCCCAACACTTGTGTGACTGAGATGCAATACCAATGCCAAACCTTTTGTATATCGCTCGAAAATTGTTTTAAATAAAGTAAAGATCCATCAATTTGAAACTTGCCCTTAATTAACGAGTGGGTGTGCACATATTATTCTCGAATGCCCTTGACAATATTATTTTAATTCATATTACAGTTGAAATCAGGAAACATAGAAATAGTGGTTGTTTACATCAACCCTTTGTTTTGTCAACTAGTTTCATGATTTGGTCTGCCTTTGCAAGATATGTAGCATAGCACTAGCAGTGATATTTTCTAGTCAAATTTTATGATACAGAGTTCAATTAAAAATAAAAAAAAATTCAAAGTATTTAAGAGATAAATATTCCCTTTTAATCTTTTGTATCCTTGATTTTTAAAAATTTAATAACACATTAATATAAAAAAGTAATAAAAAGTTTATATTTTATTTTAATTATTTTTTATTTTAATTTTTTAATAAATAAAAATTAATTAAAAATATAAAAAAAAATTAGGAAAGCATCCCGTGTTATGGGACTTATGTTGCAACTTAGACACGAGTTGATAAATATAACTACTGCTATGGATGCTTTGTCAGCTCCATGCTCGTACTCGTCTGCCAGGAACCACCTTTGCTGCTTCTTTCTTTTCTTACGGAAATCTCTGTTTTATTCTTTTAGGCATCAATTATTTACTATTTAAGGGGTATAATGGAATTTGCCTGCGTTTGTGTGCCATGTGCAAAACCAGTATCAGCAAACCTGAACCAGGGTCTACAAATCATTTACCATTCTGAAAACTATATCAGTGTTACAAATTGGTACATTTGAGCAAGTTTTAGGCGTAGAACTAATACAAACAATTCTGCAGATATGACGTAGAATGAACCACCTTGTCACTGTGAGGAGTTGAAAAGTATCAACATCATCAAGTTTTGCCCTCGACTCGAAATCAACTTGGTTTTACACAAAAACAGAGAAATAATTGTGCAAGAGAAGATAATGATTTTGGAATTACGATTGTTTCATTCAGAAATTTAAGATTGCTTTTTCTGTTTTTGAAAATAAAGTTCATTTAGCCACATGGTAGCCTTTTTTACAAGGAAGAACAAAAGTTCAGCGGATGAAAAGATCAATATAGCTCATTTTTTTTTTGAAATTCTAAAATGAGCAGAATTATCTACTGTCATTTTCCCCACAAAATCATACATATCAAATCAAGGTAAAAAATAATAATAATAATAATAATAAATCTTCATATATTAATATAAATGGTATTCCTAGTGTTACAAAACTTGACCTCTCATACAAGAAGTATCAGACTAATTACAGCATCTTACTGGGTAAAGTAGGATCAAAGACCCCTTAGGTTCACTTCTAAGCACATCAATTCAATGCAAAGAATATGGTAGAAAAACAAAATTCCTACATCAGAATATTTTACAGGCTCGGCAAACACTGGAGCAGCAATAAGAAGCTGCGAAAAAGAATCATGCTGATTACTTGAAGTGCGATGATCATGGACAGAGTGTTGGTTGGAATAAATCGGCTTTAAAAGTCTTCAGATACTAACTGTCCATTCTTCTTTTCAATTATCCAATGTCAATCCAGAAAATATCGGGAATGAACCGGTTTTCTACATTATTCAGAACCCATCATAATCATAACCATCATCAAAATCAAAAGTTTCTTCGAGATTATCAAAATCTACTCCATTTCCATATGCTTCTCCAGCATTCTCCTCACCATCAAAATCACCTTCTAGCCCATAGTCTTCATTTTCAAGATTGTCCTCCATTTCACGTTCTTTCTTCCCCTTTTGGGGCAACTTGCCATCATCATCGGAATGTGATTCAGTTCGTTTTTTCTTGGGATTCTCTGAAGCCACCTGCCAAGGAAATTAAATAACCCAAACATCCAAGGCCAGAAGTTAGACCTTATTTCAATTTCCAGAGGCTAGTTTCTGTAAATTCTGAATTCTAGTCAGAAACCAAAATAATACAGAAGAACAATGCGGTGGCTGTCTCAAATGAATCCATTTCTAGTCATCAATATTCAAGGCAAATTGGCACTAATTCCTCCATGTTAGAGCTTCCAGCAAACAGAGGATGAAAGGGGCATCATGTCTTGAACAAACACTAGCGAGTAAACCGTATCTTTCAATGGTCAACATTTCAATAAAAAAGGTGTCTAGCAAGATCAAAGAGACAAGAAATAGACGAGTGCTTCACACAAACATATAAATGTTGAAGGACATTAAGATTATGAATTTGATTGCTTATATGAGAATTCTCACCATATGCATAAAATGACTAATTTATGCACAAATGATACAAAAACTCAAGCATCTTTGTCATAAAAATGAATTATGGGATTCTTAACCGCGACAAAATTTATTTCCCAAGAACCTAAGGTGTTAAATTTTTTAAAAAAGAAATTAAATTTTTTTAAAAAGAAAATGTTATCCCTACTCTATTTACAAGAATGTGAAACAAGCGCACAAGTGAAATTATGCGTCCAACACAAAGCTTGGATCGTCCACATGTTAGATAAATACACTCGCTGACATTTTACCTAAGTCATTCAGTTGTAATATTCCCATTTTCTCCATAAAGTCTTAACATTCTCACAAGTGGCTAGAAGATTATGAACATTCATCCCGAATAGTATTGTATTTACAAACACACAAAAAGCATAGTGCATGCATAAAATCAGCTGCACGTCATAATTACGGTATAATACAGTTCTAAGAATTGTCCAGAAAGATGCAATCATAGGCAGGCAAGAAAGGCAGAAAAACCTGTCTAAGACATAATGGCCCAGCCCACATACCGTTTCATTGGTATAATGTCACTAACAACAATGTGTCATGAGTGAATCCCTCAAGTTTTGTTAACAGGTTGTTTCGGCGTACAGTCTGTCATCTAGTTAGGACTTGTCCAAGGATGTGATTGTATTCTTCAAGCTCTTCTATTTATTATTTCTTTTCTCGTTGGTAAAGGAACTGTGTGGATGGGTTGTAGGTTTAGTCTATACTTACATGCCTTCAAGTTTAAATAGTTTCAATGTTCACACATTGACAAAGTAAATGCATTAGTGTAAATTAGCAATTTTTAAAAGAATGATGAATGAAGAATAAATATGGTTTTAATGGGGTGACATGACCTAAGACTCCTGACCTAGCCAACCTCCTCTAACTTCATCCATTTACCTTTTGGAAACAATCTTTAGCTTTTCTATGTAAGACCTTTTCTAGTCCCCTCTAAGTTTTATTCTTCAATTTGTTCACACCAGCATGATTTATGAACTTTATTGGATGTCAATTGTAGACAAAACTGCATTACCTTTAAATAGAAGGAATGTAATTTATGATGATACAACAATAAATTAATGCATCTGAATGAATGCACTCAAGAACAGGAAAAAGAGAAAAGTAAAGCATAAAAAAGAAGAATGATGATAAAACAAAATTAAGAACATACAGAATCGTCAAAAAGTTTCTCCAGTACATCATAGTTGATCTTTGAGCTGAGTCTCTGCAAAAAAAATCACTTGATACCCATTAATAAAGATGGAAAACAAGCAATGTGGTTCGTAGAAACAAGTTGACTAGTTGATGAACTCATGCACATGCACACATATGCTGGCACATGCACATACCATGTGCCACTTCACTTTAAAAAAGCTGATCAAAGCTTACTAAATCTGCAGGCCCCATAGAGGAAGCAAAACATCATCACAGATATTCGGGCCCAATTTTATTTATCACATAGCTGATAAAGAGACATCTAGCTTTTGAAGCTGTTATAGGAAAGACATAGTTTCACCAGTCATTGGTACCTTTTTAGTCAGCATCCGGCGAGTGGCTTCTAGAGCAGTTTGGGCAGGACCAGAATTTTTCGCTTCTGCAGCTCGTTTCTGTTGCCTTTCCTGCAATCAGAAGATCACAAAAACGAGGTCAAATACAGATTTTGAAGACAATTTGTGAAGAAATAGTGCTTTTTTTAAAAAAATAATAATAATAGTCAAATGATAGAGGAGATAAGTAATGGATGAAATGTATAAATTACCATCAGCATATTAAAACCTTAAAACTACTAATCAAACGAAGGTGCAAATATAGTTTGGCACAACAGTATCATGGTAACATATTCATAAGATATGCAGAAAATCACCTTTCTTGATCTTGCAACAGCTGCCGCAGCAGCAGCAGCAAGCTCCTGTGCAGCTTGCAAGCTCTCTGGACAGTTCTTGTAATTTGACTCAAAAGCTTCTTTAGCTGCTGCTGCAGCTGCTTCCTTAGCTGCTTGTTCCTGCAAAAGTTTATAGCATAAATGAGTTACAAGGAAAATCATTATAAACCAAATTTACAGCAATTGTAACACAATATTAAAACATTAAAGTAGGGAACGGCATGTGTTTTGGGGCCAACATGTAAGACATGGCACTGTAAAGTTTTAACCCCAAAAAATCTAAAGAATGGCCACCTCAGAATGGACCATGTCACCTGATTTATGTGGCACATCGTGATTAAGGGTGACATAAAAGTGTGTATAAAATATGCTTAGGGGAATCTTCAAGTTAACAAATTATGATTCATGTCACCTCAAGATACTCCCGATTCATTTCTTCCCAGATTATCTTTTTATAATGCTTTTCCTCCTCATTGTGAAGATAGCCATCAACCTGCGTAGCATAGCAAAACCGAAAAATGATATAAATAACGTTTCAATAAATCAAAATCAATCACATAACTTATACATGAACTGATACAGACAGGGAACTACCGATGCATCATTTAAGCAAGAAAATGGGGGTGGGTAGATTCATAACCATCAAACGAGCAGAAACTTATAGAGAGAATTTGTGTTAGAATGTCTCTAAAATTTATGAACTGTTGGTGATCAATGTAGATATCAGAAATGAAGAGGAAAACACCAGGAACTGGCAACGTGTGCACCCATATATCATTAGAGATCTTTATATGATGACTAAACCACACGAGTACCTTTTTTTGGGGAAGAAACCACACAGGAGAACTTACCTCTGATGGTAGGATATAACAGAGGTCATGTGAAATGAAAAGGGATCTTGAAGGCATATTGCAACTGGCACTTAAGGCATTTAGTTTTGATTCTATCCATCATTGAGAAAGAAAAAAAATTCGACATCAAGTGATTAGCTTTGAGGGTTGAGTAATTGCAACTGTGCATATACATGGATATTCATGGTTTACTTATTGGCGTTAAACATTAAGCATATATTATGAAGATTGCTACAATCTCTAATTTAAGAAGATTTCTTTCATTATGGTTGAGGTATGGATTTGGAGCAATAATATTTTACCATAAAAGAAAGATCAACAGTTCTTGCATTATTTGTAGCAAAAATAAGTAGTTTGATACTTTTGATTTTGGAAATATACGTGAAGAATCTAAATAATCAAACCTCCACTGTTCCCCAAATGCTTTCTATTTGAAAGTGCAATTGGGACACAAAGAAATTCAGCAGCACATATGATACACAGGACGAAGAACTTGGTAATATCAATACTGGAAACAAAACGGTTCAGTATCTTTTAATCCAAATAGGTTATTTCACCATTTCCTCAGCATTTGTTTACCTAAGACCATATAATGCAATAGTCAATTTAAGAAAAACATCATCAGCTATCATTTATATATGGCATGTCTGGGACTAAAGTGGGGTGACTTTTAATCCACAGCTATTGTGGAAAGAAATTACTTGATGTTTAATATAAGTGGGAATGCGAGTGGTACATGTTAGCTACCAAGTAAAAGATGGTGGACCAAACACTAATATTTAGCTTGAGTGGAGAGTCAGAGCTGTTAGTGGTTGTGCCTTCACAGTTCAACAGACGCACAACAGTCCCAAACATACCCTTAAATGGTTAGGTAGCAGAAACTTATAACTTTCAGAATTCTGGTGGTGAAAGAAAAGGGTTATAAGTTTTTAATAAAGCATGTACTTAAGACTATAGTAGAATTTGGATATGAGGTTTTTAATAATACAGAAGGAAAGCTGAACATTTCGCAAAATCATTGTGGCAGCAGTTATGAACAACGCTTAACAAGACAGAAGAAAAAACAAAAGAGAAAGGATAGGACCATTTAAGAAGAAGAGTATACAAGCTATCATTAAAAACCAAAACCTCCAGGCATTTTTGAAATCAAAAAAGATCTATTTTGCAGGAATTACATGAAGCACCTTAGTGCAATGTATACTAAATTC
The DNA here is from genome assembly GCA_032401905.1 of Swietenia macrophylla. Taxonomy (NCBI): domain Eukaryota; kingdom Viridiplantae; phylum Streptophyta; class Magnoliopsida; order Sapindales; family Meliaceae; genus Swietenia; species Swietenia macrophylla. The sequence continues at coordinate 6,410,845 of CP135571.1, forward strand.
TGAAAAAGGGTCTATTAAGAAGATCAAGATTAGCAGAAACAATAAAGAGTTCTGAGAACTTTTAAGAAGCTCAGAGAAATTGTTGTTTTATCATTCCTTTTAAGGGAGTTTAGGAGCAAGCCTACCCAACATCCCAAGGGAGAAACAAGAATCAAGTAACACACTTTATTTTCTCATATTCTGGAATAAGAGTGCAGAAAGCAATCTAAATCTAATGTCACAAGTACAATGCGAAGAAAGTGTGTGTGTGTGTGTGTGTGAGTGAGTGAATGAAATGAGAATAGAACTTAATTGTGCACCTCAAAATCATCAATATCAGAAAAGTTGTCTGATCCATCTGAAGCTTCAGAAGTAGCATCAACTCCAGGTGGTTTACTATTGTCACCCTTGTTGTTGGCTGTCTGCTTAGTACCATCTCCTGAAACATTACATTTTTGAAAGAGTTGTACAATTGATGTTGCAATCTGAAACCAGATATGGAATAAAACTTCACAAGAGTAGAACAGAGTAACTTGCCAACACTTTCCCGCTCTGCTGATTGTACTTTATCGCTTCTGCTCGCATATGATCTGTCTGATTCTCTCTCAAACTATGAATAAATAGCCAAAATTTAAAAGAAAATTTATTTTTGGGGGTACTGTTAGAATTATCTGGGAAATGAATCACTATGAATCAATCAATCAATCAATCAAACAACAACAGAGTACCCCAAATGAAAAAAAAAAAAAAAAGAACCATAATTCACTATGATCTAAATTGCATATAAGAGAGTTGGCTAGAAAATGAAAACACAGGAAAACATTAGCAGGTGCATATGATTGCTCGTTGTGTCTAGCTTCTGGGAAGGTGTTTTAATAACACATACATTTGTATTTTCCTCAGCTGATGCTTTCACCATTCTCTCTCTCTCAGCAAGCTGGAAAGCTGGGGGATCTGATCCTCCCTCAAGCCCTTCCGAAATTGTCATGAACTGAAAGCAACCAGGAAAAACATGAACCAGGATTCTCAAAGCTATAATTGCATATCAAGCTAATGTTCAATGATATATATTAAAGAAGAGATAAGAAAGTCAGGAAAAAGTCATATCAGCTTACTTCTTCATAACAACTTCTACAAAGTCCACAGGCAAATGGTTTACCGGTATCCTTGTGCTTACAGAGAACCTCATTCATGCCAGATACCTTTGATCCAGTATTTGGGAGTTTGGCTGAGGAACCTTGATGCTCCTTCTTCCTTGCCATGAAGTCCTCAATCTAGTCGCATGGGATACAGGTGTGAAAATTTTAGAAAAAAATTCACATAATCACCCAAACCAATGCATGGAGAAATAAAATAATAATTTACGAAGAAAATGAACTACAAAATCAAATAATAATAACATTTATATCAGTGTAATGTCATCAACTAATAGCTTTATCAAAATAGCCTAAATATCATTTTAAAGTGAAAATTATGTAAAAAAAATTAAGATTTTTAAATTAAAAAAATCAAACTGGGGACTACTGTTGGATTTATAATCTTGATAGTAAAGAAACTCCCATGGTGTGATATCTCACATATGTAACTACAGAGCTTTTAAGCATTTGACCTCTAGGTTGAAAACCAAGGGTCATACATTCGACATACCCCAACAGGTTTCAACTAAAAACCAAATAACTCATCTGTAACTTGACTAAATGATCAATATAACCCCAATGGGCAGGAATTGACAAAATTACAGCTCTGTCCATGATTGCTAAATAGTGCACCCACTTGAATTGACTTACTTCTTTAGTAATGATGACTATGTATGCAACTTTTGTTTTCATCAGATGTCACAAAATAAAAAACCTAACTTAATGTGGCATCATAATGCATCATATCATCAGAACAACACCAAATATCAAATCCATAACTTTATGGATGCATCAACACCAAACATCAATCCATAACTTTATGGAGGCACCAATGTCCTAATACATTGCATTCATATTGTCATGTTAAAGATAGTTCGGCTTAACGAAAAGGCATATTGTGACAAACATACCGTTAAGCTTCCGGAATCTGTATTCTCAAATTCAATCAACCGCTTCATCAATGTTGCTTCACATATATGCACAATCTTTACCTGAAGAAATTCACAACACCCATCCAACAGAAATGGAGAAAAGTTTATATGTCAAATATTTGAGTTTTTTCACAGTAAGCAAGCAATGGGATGGGTAGGGTAGCAAATTATGAAGGCAGTATAAAGCAAATGACACCAAGTGGGTCATTAAAGCCAAAACTAGAATGAAGTACCAAGTATTCGTTGAAAGGTATAAAGCATGCAGCTGCTTTCTGTATGCTTTCAGATACTTGCTAACATATTTTTGGCCTTGTTTATTCACACAGATAGGCAAAAAAAATATAGCACTCTCATTTTTCCCACACGCCCAGTAGCCACATTTGGGGGAATTTAGGAACAAGTAAATTTTTGCATGGTGTGCATTTAGATTCTTATATATATATATATATATATATATATATTCTTTTGTTATTTTTTTGCTTACTTCAATGATGTCAGTTCAAGATTTAGTTACATAAAGTTCTGAGTTCAGATCAGGTTCTTTTGAACTTTATAGCTGCATCTTCACTTAAGATTCTAAATCACATACCATTTTGATACTGTTTGCACTTCAAAATTGATAATTACTCTCATTAAAGGCGGTTAGCATATTTGGACAACAGTCAATCTGATTTCAATATTGAATATGTTGGCAAATTAGAAATGGCATATTCACGGTGAAAGCCTAAAGCTAAGGTATGGACCACCATCCCAAGACTTCATATTTGATGGAGGCCATGACACATGATTTAGAGAGTCAACTTCCTTCCATCCTTCCTTTCAAAATGAGACTTTTTTCCTTTACAACTTTACTATGCACTCCTGTCCATGGGGAACAGCATCAACTATAATCTAAAACAAATAATCATTTTCATTAAGAAGGAAAGACAACCTAGACACACGCCACCATGGAGACAAGAAAGACCTTGTTTCTCTAATCTGAATCTACTACACACATAGGACATCCCTAACCAGTCTCAACCAGTGTTGGTCAAGATTCAGACTTGGATGTTTGGGTCGAATGTTCATCACTACACAAATGTTTATGACTAGCAGATCTATTTTACATCAGAAATTTTAACTAACCGCAGATAGAACTAACATTCTTCCAGCCAAAACAAAACAAAAAATAAAATAAAATAAAATAAAATAATATACCAAACGATTACCCCATCACCAAATCACAGACTGAAACATGGACTGTAAGCTTGACTTACAATGTCTGACTTGGAAAACTTGAGACCATGTGTAAGTGCAGATATGTACAGTGCAGCACCACATAATCCACTAGGCTTTCTCCCTGTCTGTAAATTAAAATTGGTCATTTCTCAACTTCTGAGATCAGCAACTGGCCCTAAAGCCCAAACTACATCAGAGTAAAATACTGGAAAGCAATATCAAACCGTTATCCAGTCTCGTTTCATGCTCGCTAGGATGTCACGTGCAGTATCACAAACCTTCTTGTTCCCTCCCGGTAATAAACCTGCAATGCATAATGGTGATATTCCCTAGTTAAATGCAAAGCTTATGTAACATATTGCACATTCAGCATAAGTAAACTAAGATCAATACCAGTTCAGATACAATTTTTGTACTTTTTTGAATGTGAAATCGAAGTGGATCAAACACTAAATTCTCATATAATAACAGGAAATGTCTAAAGTAGATTATAAACAAGGGAAAAGAAGGGAGTAGCAAAAATGAGAGCCTATATGTAATTATGCATCCTAATCATCTATAAAACATGCAAATATCACCATGTAAAACAACCATATTCCAATTCAGTCAAATAAATTTAATATATTGCTTCGAATGTTCAACTTGCAAAAAAGAAGAAGAAGAAGAAGAAGAAGAAGAAGAAGAAGTTAGAGATGAAAAATTTTAACCAAAGGCCAATTATAACTGAACAAAAACAAGGTGATTTGTCATTCAAATAGTGCTTTACCTTCAGCAATCTCATCCAACTAAATCTCCATAATTTGAGTAACATAAGAGGCAAGAACATAGTTCCCATTCATTGTGGTAAAAGTGATAAACCCATTATCTTGTTCTATAAGTTGCACTGAATATCTAAATTCCTATGATAAGACTGCAACACCGCAACTCAGTGCCAGAACTAGCTAATACAATAATTTTCAAAAACTTAATTATCACTTATACAGTTATCAGATACAAATATGACCACTTGGCCAGAAATTCTTCGACTGTTATGCACAAAAATTTAGTTTAGGCCTTTCTGCAGACAGTGGGCTCCTGGATGAAGCAAACAGAGAAAAGAAAGGAGGGCAATGGTTGCTCGAATTTCAGTAAAAAGTCCTAAACAGAGTTGTAACAATATGTTTAAAGACTGATCCTTAAAGAGACTGAAATTTCACAAGCCACTGGCTCCAACTAAATTTACTTGGAAGAGTGATGCAGCGAATCATCATCCACTAGATTAAAGAAACTTACGGTTCGTAAATTTATGCAAAAAGATTGAAGGATCAACTTGTTTTAGAACATTGGATTCATCAGCAAGGTATAACACTTGGCAAAGCTGCAAATATACAGCACCTAGCTCATAACTGCAAATTTAGATGAAAGAATCAATGAGTCATAGTTGCACATACCAAGAGGTATATCAACTGTAAAAACATCATTATGTTGTTGACAAGTACCAATAGAAATAGGAAAGAGAGAAAAGCTTTCTTACACATTTATATTTAAGTAATTTGAAAAATCAATAAGAAGAAAAGGCTTGTTCTTTTGCCTGCAAAAAGGAAAAGGAAGATGATACTATGATATTACAGAATTAGTAAAGCAGCAAGCCAGTATAACCAAATTTCATAACTGATCCAACTTGGGATGTGCAAGAAATCTAACCACACAGTTTTTAAACCTGTCATTGGCATTAATAATGAACATAAGAATGCTGGATTGTTATGTATCTGAGGCCATATTCATTAGAGTCCAAATCAAAGAACGAAAATGCCTAAACCCATTTTGCATGACCTTTTTATCTATCCTACTCAAATATGTCCAAGTTTCAGTAGAATATCTTCTGTCAAATATTGGGCTAAAGCACTTTGGGTTTATTAACTAGAGATTCGGATATGGCAAGTCTTCATTTGATCAAAGATTCAAACGAATTATTTTCAAGTACTTTTGTTCAAAGGTTCACTTGTAAACTTCTATTATTCAGATGAATGAATACTGATTGAATCACAGCTTTTAAAGATGTGTTTTTCTCTGTTTATTTCTTTCTTGCAGTCCCTCTTTACATAATTTACAATCTTCTCCTTCCATTCTCAACATTTTCAATCTTTAAAATGCTGATTTTCTGGTTCGAATGAAAATAAGACATGAATTCCATAAAAACAAATCCATAAATTTATTTCCAGGGCACTAGCCTTTTATTTCTTTCCGCTGCTATGTGCATACAAATTGATGTACATACAGTTGCACATCCTCATATCTTGGCTTTGGACTAACATACTATATATAAATGCTGAGACAAGATAAAACCGTGTCCAGGTCTACAACCATGGTACAAATACAACAGCAGAAGGAATTTCATACCGGCATGCAAGGTAAAGACAGGAAGCCTGTACTTGCTCGGTTCTACGCCCCTTAGTAAAATTTCGGGCGACAGCAATCTTCACATGGCAGATTCAAAGATTAGTGAAATAGATTGACAAAAATGCACAACTAGGAATAAAAAAAATTAGGTACAATGAAACACATACTCCATAAAAGCGTTTAGCTATGTGAACTATCTCGTCACTTTCACCAATATCTAAGGCAGTCTTCATTTGTCTCATATCATCAAAAGCTGCAGCACCAAAAGAAATCAACAAAAAAAAAATAATCAAGGGTACAAACCATAAATCAAGCACGCTAAACAATCAGACCTTTCTCCATTAATCTTTCTCGCGAGGCTCCATATTCACTTTGAATAGTCCTTACAAAATTTCCAGACAATTGGCTCTACAAATGAAAACCAACCAATGAACACAAGGGGCATGAACAGAAAAAACAAAACGAAAGAACAACAACAAACCCCCAAAAAATAAAATAAAACAAAATAAACATATTCCTCTTCAACAACCGAAAAAGTAAAACATGAATACTTTCACAAAAAATTTTAGAAATTCAAAAAATTTCCCCTCGATTACCCCCTTTCAACTACACGTCATTACAACATATAGGCGCACACAAATTCGAATAAGCATGATCATTCATTTACAAAGCTTAAAAACCAAAAACTGAACAAACATAATACCTGCCCAGCTGCATTTTTAACGAATGTGGGTTCATTCGAAAAATTGTGATCTTCTAACACCTTCCCACACCGGTCACAGCATCTTAGAATTCAAGCGGGAAAACAAATTACCAAAAAAATTATGAACACGCCCTAATAAAAAAAATAAACAGAATTGAACCCGCACCATCAAAATACTTACAATTGAGAGTCAAAAGGGCGGTGTCCAGTAACATATCTTGCACAACTACTACACCACACCATTGTTCTCGCTCACTAAATAACTTCTCCAAATCCACAAAACCCAGAGAAAAATACGAAACCAAAAAAAAAAAAAATAGAAGATTTGTGCGTGACGGGGAGAGAGATACGGTGGGTTAGGCTTTAGTCCGTTAAGAGGGAGTTTAGGGTTTAAGAAATTGCAACGTAGAAGACGAAGGAAAACATCGGATGAGGTTGGACTTATTGAGCTCGAGAATAAACTAGTCGGGATTGGGGTTCCAGTGCCTCTTTAACAAGGACCTAAGGTGAGTGAAACGTGGATAGTTTTGATTGGACCTTGAGTAGACAATGGGAGCGCACGTAACTGAATTGCGCGGGTTTTCTCAGTTGTTGGTGCCCAAGTCCTGATGCTACGGCCAAGGTGGAAGTAGGGTGGTGGAATTAAATAATCATAATAAGTAATTTTAAAAAGTTGAAATTTAATTTAGTGTTTTTTTTAAATTTTTTTTAACTAATATATAAATATAAATTAAATTTTTACTTTTATTATCAATAAAATTTGAATAAATTTTTTTATTTAAGATTGGAATTCCAGCAAACAAAATATAGTATTTGACTGATTAATGTTAATAAACAATTTTCAATACAAATTTATTCATAAAATTAATGTGTAAATTTTGATAAAAATATAAAATATATAATAAAAATAAATATTAATATATTAATTTGTATAAAAATTTGTATCTAACACTGCTTATTAATAAGTATAGATTTTATTTTTTATGTAAATAAAATATATTTTCTTAAAATTAAAAAAAAAAATATGCTGTCAAATATTGTGTAGATTACAAAGTCTCATTCTCACACGTAATGTGCTCTTAAACAATTGCCTAGCTTTATTTGGGCCTCTCTGGGAATTTGAAGCCCATAAGTCCCAAGTTTTCAGCTTCGGCTCAGAAGAAAATCTTTTCACACTCCCAGCCAAAACGACATCATAACACTTCCAAACGACATGTTAGGAACTAGTTAACGGTCAGAAACATTGGGATTTCTTTATCATGCGCTGCACTTTGACAACTCAAAAGCCTGTAAAATATAATTTTTAATAAATAAAATAATAAAATATATTTTAAAATGGAGAATCATTATACATTATTAGAGAGAGTTTATACATTATAATGTGATTAAAAATAAAATGCAAAATGAATGAGCTCCCTCAATTTTAAATAAAATGACAGTATTTTAATAATTTTTTTATGATTAAAAAGTTAAACAAACACGCATGCATGTTAAATCTGAATTGCTAATTAAACCCGAATCAAAATCAATCATGTCCATAAAACAGAATTCAAAAATTGACTCATTTACCTGCTTCCGTGATACAAGTCATCGATTACGAGGTCGGTGGGTTAAAGTTAAATAATGGGGCAGAAATCTGGAAAATGTTCTTTAAAAATGTTTTCGTTTACTGACCTAAAAGGAGCACAGGAACAAAGAAACGTTCACTTTGGCAGAGCACTCTCAGTGCAGTGCAGTGCAGTGGCCACATCTACGCCGGTTTCAACTTGCCAAAAAAGAACTGAATTTTATGTCAATCTGACATCTCTAATCTAGATATTATTCGCTTTGCTTAGCGCTAAATCTCGTGTTTTATTAATTGCCCTGTTCGGTTATTGTAATTTCCCCTAATGCCATCTCCAAATAAAATGATAATTATAATTTTATTGCACATAACACGAGGAATAATGGCACTATTGTAAATATTCATCGAAACCGAGTGTGATTACATGAATAAAAAACCCAAACACCCGAAAATCCTCAGCACCAGGCACGCTGCTCAGTTCACCCACGCTACTCTCCGTTCACCTGCCCCACTATCCATCTGAAAATCTCCTCCCCCCAAGATCACGCCACGTGTTTCATTTGTCCTGCGTGTCCCGCTCCCCTGCTTCTTCATTTTTATAACACCCAATCCGGTCCCTCCCCACTTCATTTCATACAACACTACTGCTTTCTCCTCTCTCGTTTTCTCTTCTCTATTCTCTAAATTTAAACTCTCACTTTCACTCTGTAAAAACTAATCAAATCAATTTGTGTAATCTCAACGTGTCTGAATCTTGACATCCATGGCAGAAACTTGCAGCAGAAAGCTTATCGTCGAAGTCTGCAGCGCTAAGAATTTGATGCCGAAAGATGGCCAAGGGACGGCTAGTGCTTATGCGATAGTAGATTTCGATGGACAGAGACGAAGAACGAAGACAAAGTTCAGAGATCTGAACCCGCAGTGGGACGAGAGGCTGGAGTTTCTTGTCCACGATACAGAGGCCATGCCTACAGAAATCTTGGAGATAAATCTTTACAATGATAAGAAAACTGGCAAAAGAAGCACTTTTCTTGGTAAAGTCAAGATAGCTGGAAGCGCTTTTGTGAAAGTTGGATCGGAGAGTTTGGTTTACTATCCGTTAGAGAAGCGAAGCGTGTTTTCGCAGATCAAAGGAGAGATCGGTCTGAAAGTTTATTATATAGACGAAGATCCACAGGCGGCAACTGAAGCCGTGGCTGCAGAGTCTGCGCCACAGCCGGCGGCGGCGGTGGAGGAGAAGCCAACAGAGGATCAGAAAGTCGTAGTAGAAAGGGAGAAAAAAGAAGAGAAGGCCGCAGAGGAAAAGAAAGAAGAAGACAAAACTAAAGAAGAGGAAAAGCCTAAAGAAGAGAAGCCAGCGGAAGAGAATCCTAATCCTAAGCCTACAGAGGCTTCTCCGGCAGCAGCTCCACCGGCTGAGATAGCAAATCCTCCGCTGGCTCAAAGTGATAAACCAAGCATCGCAAAAGATAAAGCAATTGAGACGCCATCTAAAACACAAGAACTTCGCCTGAACGAGCATCAATTCCGGTCTCTAGCTAGCGATAGGAGTCGTAGCGCTTACGATCTTGTTGATCGCATGCTCTTTTTGTACGTTCGTGCGCTCAAAGCTAAGCGAGCCATTGCCGAATCTAACAGCCCGTTGTACGCCAAGCTCGTGATCGGTACTCACAGTATCAAAACCAAGAGCCAGAGTGACAAAGACTGGGACCAAGTTTTTGCTTTTGATAAAGAAGGTTTGAATTCGAGTTCACTTGAGGTTTCATTGTGGAGTGAAGAGAAGAAAGAAAATGAAGAATGCGTTGAGAATTGTTTGGGGACTTTGTCGTTTGATTTGCAAGAGGTGCCAAAGAGAGTTCCACCGGATAGTCCTTTAGCTCCCCAGTGGTACAGCCTAGAATCCGAGAAGTCGCCTGGAAATGACGTCATGCTCGCCGTTTGGCTTGGGACTCAGGCTGATGAAGCGTTTCAGGAGGCTTGGCAATCAGATTCGGGCGGGTTGATACCGGAGACCCGAGCGAAAGTGTACTTGTCGCCCAAGCTTTGGTATTTGAGACTAACGGTTATCCAAACCCAGGATTTACAGCTTGGTTCGGGATCAGAGCCTAAGGCTCGGAGTCCTGAGCTTTATGTCAAGGGTCAACTCGGAGCTCAACTTTTCAAAACGGCCCGGACTTCAGTTGGGCTGGCGCCATCCAGCTCCGCCAACCCGACCTGGAACGAGGATTTGGTTTTTGTAGCCGCTGAGCCGTTTGAGCCGTTTTTAGTGGTGACCGTGGAGGATGTAACAAATGGGTGTGCTGTGGGCCATGCTAAAATACAAATGTCAACAATCGAACGGCGGATTGATGATAAATCAGAGCCAAAATCAAGATGGTTCAATTTGGTTGGCGACGAGAACAAACCATATGCAGGAAGGATACACGTGCGGGTGTGTTTAGAAGGTGGCTATCATGTGTTAGATGAAGCAGCTCACGTGACTAGTGATGTTCGTGCCGCGGCTAAACAGCTAGCCAAGTCCCCAATTGGGTTACTTGAGGTTGGAATCCGAGGAGCCACTAATCTGCTTCCTGTGAAGACTAAAGATGGTACACGTGGCACTACTGATGCATATGTGGTGGCAAAGTATGGGCCGAAATGGGTCCGCACCCGTACGATCCTTGATCGATTTAATCCACGGTGGAACGAGCAGTACACGTGGGATGTATACGATCCATGTACGGTAGTTACAATTGGTGTATTTGATAATGGAAAGTACAAGCGTGATGAAGCAGGGAAGCCAGGGAAAGATGTTAGAGTTGGAAAAGTACGTGTCCGGCTATCAACGCTTGATACAAATCGCGTGTATCTAAATTCATACTCCCTCACCGTGTTGCATCCTGGTGGGGCCAAGAAGATGGGAGAGATTGAGATAGCCGTCAGATTTTCTTGTTCATCATGGCTTAGTTTGATCCAAGCGTACGCCACTCCAATGCTACCAAGAATGCACTATGTCCGCCCCATGGGTCCAGCCCAACAAGACATTCTGCGCCACACGGCTATGCGCATAGTCACAGCTCGACTCGCCCGATCCGAGCCACCATTGGGACAAGAAGTTGTTCAGTTCATGTTAGATTCAGACACACACGTGTGGAGCATGAGGAGAAGCAAGGCTAATTGGTTCCGGGTCGTGGGCTGTTTAACACGTGCGGCAAGTTTGGCACGTTGGCTCGATGGGATTCGCAAGTGGGTACACCCGCCCACCACAGTATTAGTGCACGTGCTGCTTGTTGCAATCGTATTATGTCCACATCTAGTGCTCCCCACCGTATTCATGTACGCCTTTTTGATCTTAGCGTTGAGATTCCGTTACCGACAACGGGGCCCACTCAACATGGACCCCAGACTCTCTTACGTAGACGTGGTCGGCTCCGACGAGCTTGATGAAGAATTTGATGGGTTCCCCACAACACGCCCAACCGATGTAGTCCGTATCCGATACGATAGATTACGGGCCTTAGCAGGGCGAGCCCAGACTTTACTGGGAGACGTGGCAGCACAAGGAGAGCGATTAGAGGCTCTATTTAGCTGGAGGGACCCACGAGCTACAGGGATATTTGTTGTGTTTTGCTTGCTAGCTTCATTGATGTTTTATGCGGTGCCGTTTAAGGTATTTGTGCTAGGTTCAGGATTGTACTACTTGCGCCACCCAAGGTTCCGAGACGACATGCCGTCTGTTCCCGTCAACTTTGTACGGCGACTACCGTCGCTTTCTGATCAAATTCTCTAAGCTCGCGTTTAGTGGACATGCAACGAGGGTATTTGCTTTTGGTATGTTGTTATTACTCACGAATATTATTTAATTAAGTAATGGGGATTATTTTTATTTGTTGTATTAAAAGAAGGAATGATAATGGGGTTTAAGCATCTTCTTGGAATGCAGAAATGTGGAAAAAGTGACCGTTGCAAAGTTGGTGAAAGAATTTAAAAAGAACAATTAAGCAATGTGACCGTTAAGGGGAGCAGAGCGGACCAACCACCATGATTTTATTTATCGTAACGATTCAGGAGCTGGAAATTAAAAAGCTGTCTCCATGTTGGAACGATGTCGTCTATGATTTTTCTTATTCAAAGGACAATTAAAAACTAATTATGGAAACTATTTTATAATATCTAATTTAAATAATTTTACATGTATATATATAATAATAATAATAATAATGATATTTAAAATAATAATTTGCAGTAGAGAAATATTAACGAGGGAGAGATGTAGGAATCTTGATCTTGAGTTAATATGATTTTGCAAATAGTTAATCTCATAAATAATTTAAGTTGGATTTAACACGCGATTAAAATAATGTAAATATCATTATTCTAAAGGTCTCACACAAATTTTTTTGCTACATAATTTACATTACTTTTAGATTTTGTAGTTTTGATTTTTTTTTTAAAAAAATATTTTATTATAGTTGATAACTTAGCTAAAAAGAAAGTTGGTCTACTACTCCATTCTATTTCAATTAAACAATCTCCTTAACACAAGAGATTGGAGAAAATTAATTATCAGTTTGAATAATTCTTTTCTCGTGCACCTTGTTATATGTTTAAAATAAGAAAAAAAAGTAAACAATGGAATGATATTTACAAATTTTTGATAACATTTTAAAATAGTAATGCTCTATTTGGCAAATTTTTTTTTGAAAGAATTAGAACGGAATGATTTTATAAAACTAAAAGAAAAAAGAAAAAAAAAGTAAGCATTTCTATAACATGCTAATGGGTTTTTATTTATGTTGATTAAATTTTTATATTATTAAAATTTATAATTTTTTTTATCTTTTTAAATAATTTTTAGAAATTCATAAAAATTGTTGTTGTTATTATTATTATTATTATTATTATTATTATTATTATTATTATTATTATTAGTATATTTTAGAAAATTTAAATATAAAATGAGTACTTAATATTTAAAAAAAAAAGGGAGTATAATATGCTACTATATAACTATGCAAAATATAAGTATTAGATAATGGTATAAACAAAATAAACATATCATTAGTAAAATCAATACTTTATATCAACTTTTAATCATACCCGGCCATAATTGACATTTGACACGGACATTAAGTTGTTAACCATTACAAACCAATACAAGGATACATGATGGATGTATGTATGAGATTGATTTGAAAACTGAAGTCTACCTACATTGCCTCTTTGTAAAATTCCTTGCTGAAAGAATTCTTGTTAGCAAAGTTTTCAACCTCCTAGACCCCGGTCCAGGCTTCAAAACACCATAATTCTCCCTTTGAAAACCTGAGCATGCATCATTTCTCCCACGCTTAGAACACCAACCACCATAACTGTATCTTTTCCGGTATCTTTTCAGGAGGTCGCGATCAATTCTGTCAAGAATGGCGTTGTTCTTCTTGAATTTTCTGGCAAACGGGCGATTGCTCAGAACCATTCTTCGGAAATCTTTGGTCCCTAAGGATCTCGGATGCTGCTTCGGCGGCGTATCCCAAGTAATGTAATGAAGATCGTGGTTGGCTGTAGTGTTCTTGTACTCATCAGAGTTGCATATAACTGTCTGGAAGTATCCTTCCGGAGAAGAGACGAAGTTGGTGTAGTAGAGAAGGAGAGTCCTGGGAAGATTGTCCCAGCCCATTATGCTGTATTCAGCAAATGATCTTGACAACATCGTCCAAGCTGAACCTGGTGAGACAATGGTGGTCAGTCAGAAATTTTAACATTGTTTGTGTAATGGAATCGATTAAAGTGCACTGTAAAATTTAAAATGGCTCGGAAGTGTAGGGAAATCACATGGATTCTATCGGACCCATCTTAAAACTCCAAGCTTTGGCATGTGCACACAGTGACATTTGCAGGGTTTCTTTCTTCAAGACTAGTAAATGGTTAATTTGTTAACTAACCATCAATAGTACAAGGTTAATGTGTTAATATTTTCCGCAGTAATTAAAAGTTGAGGAGTGAAAAGACTTGTTGATAGCAGCTACTCAATCAGTGGCATAAGAAAAGTACAATTTGGTTGTCAAAAATGTGAAAATTGGAAACACGAGAAGAGTTCTCATACACAGAACACAGGCTCCCTATTTCAAAGACCCCACCAAATAAATAATTTTATTTGTCTTTAAAGGTTTTAAAAGAATTTGTACTGGGGTGCCTTTGTCTGTGTTTTGTGTTGTCTCCCTTCACTTGTTCAGAAGTTCACACGCATCGGATAAGCCTGTGATCTTTTTCTTTTAGTAAATAAATAAAGTATGGAAGATTATACATTATGGACATACCCATACATTTTTTTTAGAGGATGATTTTTTTATATTTTTTTAGAGGATGATTTTTATTTTTCTGAGAACAAAATAAGAGAAAAGATTGGAGAAAAACCTGCATAGAGCTTGAAAGCTGAAGGAAGATTCCTTTGTTTAATCAACCACCAGATCTCTGATTTGTTGACGCTATAAAGCGCTGGGTCTATAACGATTGGCTTTGCTCTCTTATTCCTGAATATTTTATTAATAATTTCAATTTTCTTAACAGTAACAAATGAAATAAAATACCCATTTTATTTTTTCAATTTTAGAAAAACAGAAGAAGAAGAAGAAGAGGAGGAAAGAAGAGCAAGGAAGGCTGTCTCTTACAGTTTCCAGCCCAAGTGACTGGAGTGATGTATGAAATTGAGATCTCTTGGCAAGTCAGAAAAGGCATGAATCAGATCTGAAAACCCAGAAACAAGACACAAAATTACATCATGTATGAGTCAGAGAGAATCTGAGAGAGAGCAAAATTAATCAATAAAAAATAAGAATCATCCCGCGAATGATGAACCGTATTGTTAGAATATATTAAAAAAAAAAAAAATTAAGGCCACTCACCATACCATCTTGAGTTACCAAAGGATAATCAGAAGCACTAAGATTAATAAACCAATCCCATTTGCAGCATCTCAAAAGCATAGCCATTGCATGAAGAGTTGTAGCAAGCATAGTTGGGCCTCTGTAAGTGACCAAATTTGGTTTACCAACAATATAAACATTATTCAACACGCTGAAAACTGGTTCATTTGCCACAAACTCTGCAATCTGCTCCTGCTCTTTCTCCGGGGCTTCTCTGTCCATGTGAATAAGATAGTGATTTCCTGGATGATACAGAGCAAGCAAGGCTCGTTTCAGCTTGACTGCGTCACCTCTCGATGCTGAAAGCAAGTATGCAAAGGTTACTGGATATGAGTTGTTATCGGATTTGAGCATGATTTTGTTAGATGCAGTCAAGACTGGGTTGAATTTGTTTAAGGAAATGAATGAATTTGCTGGGATTGAAATGTAGAGAAAACACAAGAGAATTGAGGTAAACATGATGGAAAACATGAAGATTTTTATGCCCATTTTAGTGGAAAAATTTAGAAAGTTGTCAAGAAAAATGAAAATTCAGACAGAAAGAGAGCAGCAGTTGGGAGAAACTGAAGTGGAGAGGTAGTTAAGTGGTTAAAGAGTCTGGGTTGTGTAAGAAGGAGGGAATTGCTGTAATTGGGAACATTGGGCATGGAAGTGTGTGGACTGGATTTAGATTTAGATTTAGATCTTAGGAATTTGGAGGGTTCCTTGCTTTGAAGTGAAGGCATCCAAATGTTACAACTTCAGGTGTTGGGTGGGGGAATTTTTGACGCCTTACGGAGTTTGAAATTACTATGTTGCCTGTACATGTAGAAAGGAGCAGACTGAAATAACGGGGGGATCTAGTGATAATAAACAGGAAGGAAATTCCCTTAGATTATCAAAATATTTTACTCTTAACTCTTGTTTCAAGAAAAAATTTCAAATATAATTTTATTTTAATTTTTCTTAATATTTTAACCAATCATTATAGATTTTTATCAAAATAATTATTTGAAACAATTTTATCCATAATAATTACTTTATACACTTATAAATAAAACGTGCGCGTACACATGTATGCACTATTTTTACATTATAAATAATATTGTAATAACTCTTAAATTTTAATATTCATAGTTTTAATATTTTGAACAATAGTGTAAAGTAAAAATTTTGAAATATCATCTACAAATTAAATGAAAAGTGAGTTTTTATATTTTATTTTCTTGCTAATTTTTACTTAATTTTAAAATATATAAGTGTTGATATTAAATTTCTTGTAATCTTATAAAATTTAATTTGAATTATAAATATGATATTTTTTTTATTAAATTATTTGTTATTGTAATTTAATCAAAAACTTAATCGAAAATGTGCATTTTTTATGACGGAGAGTGAGACAAAATTTGAAGTATTGAGTCCATGCGAGGTCAATTATTTGTGCCTTCATATGGCCACACTAGGACAGTATTACATATATATATTAAAATTATCTTAAATATATTTTATAAAATTTTTATTGTTTGATTTTGTTTATGTTGAGTTAAGAATTTATTCTTTTTTTTACGAATTTATTTAATCTATTTTTATGTATCTATTTAATTTATTTTTAAAATGTATATTTTATTTTTTTGTATTTAAAAAATAATCAATAGTCAAATATTTAAATATTTAAATTTAAATATTTTAATACATTTCAAATATATAGTTGATAATGTGTCAATTAGTATTTGTCATAGAATATCATAGGTTACGTTACCAGATAGTTTAAAAAAATATCGTAGTGAAATAGTCTAACTTATATCCGTTCCAAAATATATCAACTATCATAAATTATTAACTATAATATATGACTACACTCCAATTGATCCAATCAAATTTAATATTTAATTGAAAACGAGTTTCACAAATATTAAGAGAAGATCCGTTATATATGTAGATATTAATGATGATTTCAATATATTAGTTTTATGACTAGTATTATCCTAATAGTATCTAAACATCTCAATTCGCTCTATGTCAATTTGACCATGGTTAATATTATTCACAAGATGATATAAATTTTATAAAATCTACACCAATATATTATGAAGATCTTGTAAGTCATACAGAATATATGCCGTATTAGTTCAATAAAGATCATGTACAAGATTTTTTTTCCAGAGTCAACCATGTATGAAATATAAAGGTACAAACATTCTTAGCAATACATTAAAACCTCGTATAAGAATTATTATAATGAAAATACTAATACAATAACAAACTTAGGTTATGAAATAAGTTAGAGTAGCAGATCTATAAGGTTTTAAAAGGATATAGTCGGACCAAGGTTTTAAAAGGATATAGTAAGACCATCAAATTCTCATTGTATGTCACCTATTCTACCATCATTTTCTCAATGGTAGGATGCATTGTCTAGCTTTACAAATAGTATTATATATTTTGGATAGTTTTTCAATTCAAAGAAAGAGTTATGAGATGCACTCGGTCTAGTAGCACTGAAAAACCATTTTTAGTTTTGAGTTTTAAATTAACGACATATTAATTTGAGACAAAATAGTTGTTTATGGATGAAAATAATGAATTCAAGCAACTAATATAGATGAAAATGATGAATATTAGTTTATCAAACACTTTGAAACAAATTATACTTATCAAAGTATCTAGCTATAATTAGGTCATTATGGTAGCTAGGTTTATACTCTAAACAATATCTGAAATAATACAGACCAAAAGTTTAAAATACATTTGTCTTATCGTAAGGCATAACTAGTCAGAAAAGAAGTCCTAAAATTAACGTGTAGAAATCTAATAAAATCGTTTAATTTACTATCACAATTTTGTTATATTTTAAGAAAAAAGAATCCAAGTACAATAATATATACAAAAATAGACAAGGGCAACAAGTTTTTGTATTTTTCATGACCCATAATTGCTATTGATAGGATATTTTTAAACATATTGAGAAACCATGTTTATTGTTGTTACTTTTGATGGAAATGATCAAATTTATTTTTAGCATTTGAAATTGAGGACTTTAAAAATGCACTTGAACCTATTTCAGATTTAGTATTTGTAGTAAATTGACATGATAGCATACTTAAAGCAATAAAGACAATATTTTTTTATTCATATCACGATTTTTATTCTTACCATATCAATGAAAATCTCAAATAAAAATATAAGTTCAAAGACCATACGAAAAATATTTTTTTTATGAGATTTTACATTGCTGTCAAAGCATTTATATTTAATGAATTTAAAAAATACGTGTATAAGTTAATGTCGATACATTCTGATGTTACATACTATTTAAAAAATGAAATGGGGTTTTATAAATGAGCTAAATGTCATATTTCAGTCTGGCAATACAGTATAATGACCATAAATATTGCAGAGATATCAATGCATTGTTGAAAGATTTATATACTCTTCTAATTATGACTTTGGCAAATTGGATACGATCAATGTTGCAACATTGATTTTATGAGAGGAGAGAGAAAACTATTAAATAAGACAAAAATACCTTCACTAGAGCAACAACTGATAAGGTTAAAATGAAAAATTGCGCCTCTCTTACACTGTCAATCTCTCCTATTTTTTAATTTGAGTTTGAAGTTAGAAACAGAGGCAAAATAGTTATAGTCAATCTAAACTCAAAGACATCTCAATATAGGTATTTCAATTTATAACAACTATCGTGTGTTCATATAATGGCAATTATTATATATTTTAGAGGCTAGTGTGAAGATTTTTGTTCAAAGATACTATAAGAATGGCACACTTATGAAGTGTATGCACTAGAAATTCATCTTGTCAGAAACTCTAGTTTCTAGAAAGTTTCAAATAAGGTACAAACCACTGTTGTCCAATTGCTGATAGGACGTGTCTTATTCGATTGACCAATGAATGTACGTATCCTATTTACAAAAGAAAAGATAATCATCTGAAAGTGTTTTCGCCGCAAGTAACGCAGACCTAATTAGACAACATGCTAAAACTTGTTATGTTATAACGAAAATGAGTAATTAAACTTTAAAACTATCTACCTATATTAAATATAACTCTTTATTTTATTTGATATATTATATTTTATTCAATTCGTATGACCATGTAATAATGTCGTACTTTATTTTAATAATTTATTGCAAAAATATTTTGCATTGCTCATGAGTTTTTTTTATAATTATTTGCAAATATGCACGTGAATTACAATAATTTATATAGTGCATTGATTACAATATATGTATAATAAAAATAGTTTAAATACCATTAATATAATCAACTTATATACAAGTCAAATGCCATTTTAATTCTAAAAAATGACCCATATTAAGAAGTGAAATCTAAACATCAATTCAACGTAATACACTTAATAAACTTGCATGTAAATATCTCACAATTCGCGCTCTTTATGGTTTGTCAAGGTAACTTAAGCATTTGAAGATATATATACATATATATATATATATATATATATCACGACCTCACATTATAAAGTCTACATGTGTATCATAATAGGTAACAACTAACACAAGAGCTTCATAGCCTTATTTATCTTCTAGTCAAAATATTCCAATGGCACTGAATTATACTCATATATATTATGTCTATGCAAATCAATAGCATATGCAACTTATTGTTCATTATAAATCAATGTAAGCTGCAAAACAATATCAAGATTGCTTTAGGATTTTAATACCTTGTCAGAGTTGCCCCTTACATATTGTTCAATGTTTTAACTCAAAGAAAAAGTGCACAAATCTATTATTTTAGCACTCACTTGCCTCTAAATATAAAATAATTTCAACTATATAATTAAAAAAGAAACTGTTAGGATCAAACGAAAAAAAATCTGGTTGTATAATAATGTGGCATAATCATCAATTTTTTTACTTTTATATATATATATATATATGCGATGAGATAATGCTAAAATTTTGTGATATCATATAAGGATAATAATACAAATGTTAGATTCTATTATCAATGTTATAAATAAGATAATAATAGGTAAAATACTTACAATATCCTTTAATTATACATATGGGCTAGAAATACTGCAAAATTATTAGGATGTCAATATAACCGAACATGTTTTTATAGAAGCATTTAGGTCTTCTAACTATTAAAGAAAAACTTAGCATATAAATCGTTTAGATAAAGAGCTGTAGGATTTAGAATCAGGTCCAATGGATGATAGAGTAATGGCTTACTGAAATGAACCTTATGATTTCTCTTTAAAGGATTAGTGTTAGAACTTCTGTTATATGAGCCTCTCTTGTATATCTACCTGAATTGACTTTTACAAGGAACTAATATAGGTATGTGTTGTATCTACTAATAGATCATTTAAATGGTGATGTTATTCTTTTGTCCATGAAAAAATCAAATATAATCAATTAATTAATAATAAAACTTCTATAAAATGGCAACATCAATCAAACATTCACGTATAGTTTAAATTTTAACTATAATAACCTAAACGGATAGAATATTGGGTTACAATTATAAATGACTCGATGTCTGTATCCACTCATAAAAGTCTACTACTAATGCATCAATTCAATCAATTACATTATATTTGATCCTATGAATATCCTCTCGGATATCATAAATATCTATACTTAATGCCTCGATTCAGTCTATCACAATTCTTTTAAACTTATCATCGTAATATAGTGGCATTATGAGTGAATAATGTGGTGATAGTGTAATCAAATAATATAGTAGTAGCACAGACAAAGAATGTTGTAACAGCATGGAAGAATAATATTGTGGTGACATAAGAGAATAATGTTATGATTGTACAGATAAATAATATAGTAATAGTATAGAAAAATAATGTTGTGGTAGCATGAGAAAATAATACAGTGATGGCACAAGAAAATAATACTGTGGGGGTACAAGCGAATATGTGACGATAGCATCGGAGAGTCATGCAGTAACAACATAGGAGAAACATGCGACATAAGTGTAGGTAAAATATGTGGCAGTATTGCGGGTGAATAATGAAATTGTTTGTCTTATAACAAATGAACGTATGTGCGTTATTTAAACACCAATGTATTCTGTTCAATTAAAAAAAATTAAATCATATCAATTTATAACTTCTACTTAGGTGAAATATAGTTTAGTGTCATTTCTACTTATATAAGGGTTTTAAGCTTTAGCATGTTACTCAAAAGTCTCATTCATTAATAAACTACCTTCATATGCACTTTCTAGTTAAATTATCTAAAATAATTATTGCACATATGATAAATTTATTTCAATAGATTGGTATTGTATCGTAAAAAGCACATACAACATTTGTAAAAAACACATAATAATAAATTTTCACAATTATGAACATGAAACAATTAATCATAAAGTGCATTAATTTAATGCCAAGCAAGTATTTACTGTAGCTCGGCTGAACAAGTGACTATATACGATCGTCTGACTTAAAATTCGTTTAAAATTTTTTTACCATAAGATCCATGGAATGTCATTGTTCGCTATAGTTGCAAAATAATTTTGCAAACTAGGTATAAATTTATAAATCCACACCCATATGACAATAAACTATGAATATTTTAAAATGCTAGACAATCAAAAAAATTACAACTTGACTATTATTTTTTATGATAAATACTTGAAATACAATAAGTATTCTAATAATATTATACTTTTCCTTGAAGTTCTTGTCCAAAAGTTTTATATGCGATGCATTTTTTATGTATTAATTGAACTACGAAGGGACTGATTATCGCAAGAATTGGATTATGCAAAGAAAGACAATGGATCCCTATAGATATTTATTAAATTAGTCACCATCCTCTAATATATTCAACAACCATAAATCTGCATGAGTTTTTCTGTTCCTACTAAATAAATACCTCTTAAATAGATAAAAAAGTGACAATCGCATTGCATTGATATCTAGTATAGTAAAAAAATTCCACTCATCAAAAATCATATCAATGTCATTTAGAGTAATGATGACTCGATCACCAAATAATACATTCTTCAATCATGTATTTTTAGACATATCTAAATTTGAAATGTCTATAATTAAAATCAATAATTAAAACAAACTTTACACGTAAAAAATAAATTGTATGACCACCGACAAGAAATCACATATCATTAGTGTCACCATTTACATATATCTCATGCAATAACATATAATAAATGATAAGAGATAAATACTGTAAATCTCTAATAGTCAAGAAATGTTTAAAACATGTTTATCTAAATAAATTAACTTGTCTCATATTTGATTTCCTTCTAATGTGGTCTATCACTCTAAATTGTGCTAAACAGCTTGCCTTTGCGTAAAAATAGTTATTTGTTGCAATTTTCAACTGTGGTTGAATTACCATTTGTACTTGTCAAATTGCAATAACAATTAGTTGTTACTAAATATTACATAAAAGAAATATAAATTAACTTAACGAAAATTTACGATTCAAAAAATAAAATTTATGTATTTTACAAAATTTTAGATTAATTTTAGTTTTTTTACATGTAAATATTATTTTTCATTGTAGTTTTTGTCATTTTTAATTTTTGATTTAATTATTTAACTAAATTAAAAACAAATATATCATAAAAAAAAATTTAAGAATAATTTACATTTAATTTATTTTTAATTTAATAATAATAAATATGCTTTAAAAACATTAAATTTTAGCTATTTATTATCATTTTAAAACAATATCTAATTAAATATAAATTTTGGTTATTCATTATCATCTTTAAATAATACCTAATTACATATAAATAATTAAATTTAAAAAATCAATGCCCTAAAAAAATATATTTACTTATTAAGTATTATTTTTTAATTTAATTATTTAACTAAATTTTAGATAAATATTAAAAGAAATATATTTAAATAATTAAATATCATAATTAATTAATAATTAAAAAATTAAAAATAAATAACACAAAAATACTCGAGTGCATGAGACAAAGGGTCATTTCAGCCCAATCTTACGCACACTAACGCATCTGTCACGAGCGTTCTTGCCTTCGTTTGCTGGTTCTTCATCCTTCTCCCTCTCCAGCAATCCTTCCTACTACACTAGCCAAAATTATCCCCCTTTCTCACTCTAAATCAACATTTTTTTTAATGATTGCCTAAAAAAAAACTTAAATTTTAAGATAAAAATTTAGTTATTACTTATCTAAAACTACTTAAAACTAAAACTATTAATGTAAAATTATCTATTTTAATTTTTACTCCTTGTAAAACTACTTATTTTTAATTTAAAATAGTAAGTTTTTAACAATGTAATAAATTAAACTAATCTTTTTTTTATTTGCCTAAAGTCATTCACCAAAAAATGATTTGTTGAAGTAAGACAATATAACGTGTGTAACATATATTTTTTTAGTGAAAAATTAAAGAAGAAGAAAGTATAAAATAGGATTTAAAGATAAAATTGTTTAAAATAATTATTTTGATAATAATCTATTATGATTGGTTAAAAATATTAAAAGGGGTTAAAATAAAGTTATTTTTAAAATTTTTCTAGTTTCAATAAGATTTAAAACAAGCAAGTAATTTTTGTTACTCCAATAATACATTTACGATACATCTATGTACTATTGTATCTAAAATTTTTTTCATTTATGTAATTTAAAAGAACTCCTATAAGAACTTAAAATAAATAATAAAAACTTAAAATAAGCTTAAAATTTTAGTATTTTAAGTTTTTATTTTTTATTTTAAATTCTTCTAAGTGTAATTTTAAGTTGCATAATTGAAAATTTTTAGATGTAACATGCATAAATATACCATAATTAATTTTTTTATATTATATTTATTATAAAATAAAATCATCACTAGAATTGCGTGGGTGGATAATGAATGTTTATCATTAAATAAAAATAAATATATAGTAAATATTTTAACAATTGTATTTTTAAAATTAGCATAATATACAAAATATTTAATTATACCCTTTATTCAACATTTATTAAATTATGTGATTATAAGTACTATACTTATTTTTCACTAAACATTGATTATAAAATTAAATTATAATTATTAGTATTAAAATATTTATGTTCAATTAAGTGTCTTTTTATTAATCTAAAATTTGAGTATAATTGAGTTTCAAATCATTCAAATATTTTTAAAAAATTTTATTTTTAATTTAATGTTAAGAATTTAATAGTTACATTTGAATAAAATAAAGTTTAAAATTTTGAAATTATTATATCTCGATATAATAACTATTTGAATGAGTTTAATAATATTTTCATTATATTAATTTAGTTCTTGATTTCCGTGTGTCAAATTTTATCAAATTGGTCATTAACTTAAGCCCATTAGGAATCCTATAATGAGTAGTAATAATGGTATTGAAAGTAATAATGGCAATGGCTAATATTAGCTCAAAATATGTTTGGATATATGACTCTTTTTTTTTTTAAATAAATTTTTTTAGATTTATTTATTTATTTTTATCGATAGGTTTTTAGTTGTAGTAAAAATTTTTATTTAGAGATTACATTTAGAAGAAAGTAGAAGCTTGAATTTATTTATAAAATATAATATATATAGCGCAATATCTGAAATTAAATAATTTATTATAGAGATTTAATCACTTGAGAAAAATGGTAAGATTTATTGAGATTGAGTGTATTTGAACTATGGATGTGAAAAAAAATTATTGAGAGTATGATTGTAACTATTTTTATATAATAAATTTTTTTCTTATCATCTTTGGTGGTAGTGATTTTTCTCCGGTACAAAAGTTTATCACGGAAAATACTTTTATGTTATGTGATTGATATTCTCTTACATTTATTTTTATTTAATTAATATATTTATTACAAAAAATTCAAGGCTAGACTTAAAAAACCCAACAAACTCAAATATGATATAATTACATTACATAACCTTTACACTATAGTCTTAAAAAATGGTTACTAAATTGGCTAGTATCTATTCAATTTGTTTAGTTTTAATAGTTTGAACCTAGATTAATTCTTTAAAAAATTTATTAGTTCTAAATTTAAAAATAATAAATTTTATTTTCTTATAATATTATTAATTAAATACGAATGAATTATTTTGTAATCATTAAAATATTAAAAATAAAAATATTTATTTAAACAAAATCAATTAAAAAATACATTATTTTGATTCAATTTTTATAATTTAAATAAAAATTCAAATCGGTACTATCAAATCGAAATCAATATTTAAACCGATTCAAATCATCATGGAGTCAGAAGTTATGGTGGTGAAAATTCAGAGGCAACAGTTATCATTTCTGGTTTTATTTGAGTTGAATGATTTTTTTTTGCCTCCCCACCAAATTTGAATTGCTTATGCTTTAAAATATCTGTAATTTTAAATAAACAAAAAATTAAACAAGCTGTTTATACGCTAAAATAGACTAAGTTTTTGTTTAAACTAAGCGATGCTCTTTTTAGAGTAAATATTTAATGTCTAGTGTTGTTACTGCACTTGAATTTAATTTATAAATTCCATTATTAATTTTAATGATTTATTTTCTTTTTACACCTCAATAAATATTTTCTAATCACCAGACTCGTTAGATGTTTGCTGGGCCTCCACGGTACGCCTTGCCCCAAAATCACACAGATAATAAGCTGTTTGAACGTAAATAGCAAGGTAGTGTTTCAATTTTCCGAGGTAATGCAAAACTTAAAAACAAATTGAAAGTTTTAGAAGTTTATTTATTTTAATAAATATGTTTCGTTAGTCAGTGTTGTTATCCCTCAAAGAAATCCAATTTAGAAGAGGAATTAGGAAACCAAGGGCCGGTTTGATAGCCCTAAACTAATCAGGATAAGATAAACTGATCAAACGATATATATTTTTGTGCACCAATTCATTCTTCAACTCACAAATAAAACACTTTACAGTCTATTCGCAATGGTCATAATCAAGAAGAAGTACTGTGATGGGAAGATAAGATTACGTAGGTCTGTTCTTGCTGCTTTGAGGTCTCGTTCGAAGTCAGTTTCAGCTTCACAACAGATATGCGCTCACGAGTCTGTTCTTAATGGAACATGTGTTGCTTGCAAGAAAGCCGTCGATAATTCCCATGGCTTTTCTTTTGATTATCTTCTTGAAAGACCGAGGTCTAGTGGTTCTGCAGTTTCTCGTTTGAAAGAAAGATATAATAGGGCACTGTTGAGGAAGAGAAAACTTGTCTTGGTTCTCGATTTAGACCACACACTCCTTCACTCTTGTATGCTTGAAAACTTGACATCTGAAGAGAAATATTTGAAGGAGAAAGTTGATTCTCTGGAAGATGTACACAATGGGAGTTTGTTCGGGTTGACGAATAGTAGTTTCTTGGTGAAGTTAAGGCCTTTTGTTCGCAATTTTCTTGAAGAAGCAAGCAACATGTTTGAGATGTACGTATGCACAATGGGTTCCCGAGGCTACGCAGAGGAGGTTACCAAGTTGCTGGACCCAGATTCCAAGTACTTCAATTCTAGAATCATTGCGTGTGAAGATTTCAAGAATATAGGCAGAAAGGATCTGAATTTGATATTGGGACAGAAAAGTAATACAATTATTCTTGATGATACGGAATGTGTGTGGAGTGATCATGCAGAGAATTTGATAACTGTTGGCAGATATGAATACTTCAAGATATGGGAAGATGTCGAATCTTATTCCGAGGAGAATTCAGATGAGAGTGAGAGTAATGGGGCACTAGCGAACATTCTTAGAGTTCTGAAAACAGTCCATGGACTATTTTTTGACAATCCTGCCAGAGGAGGCGTTCCAAGTTACCTGGCGAAGATTCGTGGTGGGATTCTGACGGGCTGTACTTTGCTCGTCAGTGAAGTTCAGGATTTTCCATTTATCAGGTCCAGGGCAGAGCTGATGGGAGCAACATGCACAAGAGTGACAGACTCCTCCATTACACATGTAGTCTCACTAAATTCAGAAACCGAGGATTGTCGATGGGCGGAAGAGGAGAAGAAGTACTTGGTGCATCCGCAGTGGATCGAGGCAGCTTATTTTTATTGGCATAGGCAACCTGAAGAGTATTATCTGCCATGATCATGCAAGATCTAATTTAATGTAATATTGTTACCGATTTTTCCCGCTTCAATGTCATGTCAAAAGCATTGGAACGAAAATTAGCAGCATCTTGCTTTAAAGCCAGCACAAGTTCTTGTACTGAAAGTAGATAATAGCATATGGAATATAGAGTTATGGTGATTCAATAGAACTGTCCAGTCACTGATAAAACCAGTGAGACTCAGTATAAAGTATAACTTGAAAACATAACATGTTGATGGTAAAATTATTTCTACCTCTTAAATTATAATTAATTTTTTAATTAAAAGTGGCTTTTTTAATTTTTTATTTATAAGTAATTAATAATTTTTATTAATTAAATAATTTTATCTTATTAATATTAATTAATTAACGTAGTGAAAGTATTTTATCTAAGACTTTTGGCGTAATGCAATTATCTTACTGAACTCACTCATTTTATTATCTCTCAAAGAAATCCACTTTAAAAAGGACGGAAATCCAACTTCTAAGAGGAATCAGAAAGATAATCCTGAGGTAATTAGTGTAAACTTATTAAACTATATATTTATGTGCATTAAGTCATTCTTCAACTCACAAAAATAAAACACTTCCAATTCTATTCCCAGTGGTCGGTAATAGGAAGAAGCACCGCGATTGGAAGAAAAGATTTCGTAGGGTTGGGTTGTTCTGGCTGCTTTGAGGTCTCCTCCGAAGTCAGTTTCGGAGTCGCAGCAGATATGCACCCACACTACTATTTTTAAAGGAAAATGTGTTGCTTGTAAGAAGTCTATCGATAATTCCTATGGTTTTCCGTTGGTTATATTCTTGCATGGTTGCGGTTCAGTGGTATTGCAGTCTGTTGTTTGAGGGAAAGCCATACTACGATACTGTTGAGGAGGAGAACACTTGTCTTGGTTCTCGATCTGGACCACACACTGATGGAAGGTTTATTCAGGTTGAATGATATAAATTACTCGGTGAAGCTGAGGCCATATGTTCGCAAATTTCTTGACGAGGCAAGCTGATAGAACGTAGTTTCAGAAAAATATCAAGGCGCAATATTTGCAAGTACTTAATTTTATTCCTTTCTTAATTATTTTGTTCTGTACAATTTTCATTTACATTTATGACAACGCAATTGTAGCAAAGAACTCAATGTCCTCTTTCTATATTGTAAACACAGGTTAATAGAATAAAAAGTCGGATTATAATTCAGAATTTGTTATGGTATCAAAGCTGTTTGTCATTGAGCAAACCTGATCCAATTCATCCTTCTCTCTTATTCAACTTCTCTTCACATAGAAATTCATTTCTTCAATTCTTATAATGTTGTTAGCCTCCTCTGATTCCTCTTCAGAAATTCCAGTTGTACTCCTGGAAATAACCACCAAACACAAACTTCAACCATTATTTCGCTCAATGCTGCTTCCCATATTTCTTTCAAGCTTTCAAAAGGGTGGAAACTATGCCTCGTGGAAATCTCAACTCTCCAACTTACTCTTTGGGTATAACTTGATAGGTCATGTTGATGGATCTCTTCCAAGTCCACTTGAGAAAGTCATCAACGTTGAAGAAAAAGAAGAACCAAATACTGCGTATAAACTTTGGAACCAACAGGATCGATTAGTGTTATTCGCCGTTCAAGCATCAGTCAACAGCATAATAGCTCCATTACTCACTGCTTGCAACACTACTGCTGAAGCTTGGTCAAAACTGGAAACAACATTTGCAAATAAATCCACCATTCAAATGCTAATATAACTCTCAACTCTAATGAAAACCAAACAAGAAGTCAATTCTATTTCAGAATTTATGCAAACCTTAAAAGGAATCGTAAATGCCTTAATGATGATTGGAATCGTCTTAGCAACGAAGAAGTTGTTACTTGCACTCTCAACGGATTGAACGATGACTTCAAAGACATAACAGCTGCAATTCGAGCTCGGGGCACAACAATGACCTTTGACGAGTTATATGATAAATTCTTGGATCATGAAACCTACACAAAACGAAATAAAATGAAGAAAAGCACAGACACAACTGTAACTGCACAATATAATCAGAAGACAAATAATAAAGGGCGATTTAAGCATAATCATTTCAACAACAAGGGGCAACATGCCAGCACAGGAACAAATACTCAAAGTAGTTTCAATAATCAATAGTATCAGAATCGACCACATTAGGAAGTAATTTCCATAATTCGGCTGTAAATTTTTCTTCTAAAAATTCTTATCCGAACCAATCATGTTCCCAACAACAATTTTGGCATCCAAATACAAGTCAAGGTCGCCCCAAAATAATCTGTCAATTCTGCAACAAACCTGGTCACTCAACGAAGAATTGTAGGTCGCGACCGAAACCACATTTCTCCACATATAGGCCTCAAGCAAACTATACAAACAATGAATCAAATGCCAACTACGATAATTGGGTGGTTGATTTTGGGAGCTTCTCATCATATCATATCACATCACTTCAAATCTTCAGAATCCCTCTGTGCGTTTAGATTACAGCGATAACGAGGACATTATGGCTGCGGATGGTAACAATATACCTATCTCTCATATTGGTTCCAATACTCTTAATTCTCCTAAATTTATTTTTAACCCCTTAAATTAGCCAAAGAAAAAAAAATTGCTTTCTATTTCTTAGTTTTGCAAACAAAATAACACGCCATTTGAATTTTTTCCCCTCGTATGTTTCTTGTGAAATATTTGAACACGGGGCCATCTTGGTCCAATCTCGAATAAAGGGAACATTTACGAATGGCCGTCGTCAATATTCTTTGCATCAAACGACAAACCGACTGCCTATATTGCCAATAATGTCGTCTCTTCAAATGTTTGGCCTCAAAGATTTGGTCATCCATCTACGAAAATTCAACAAAAGATAATCTCTCAATTTTCTCTTCCAAATTGCAATTTCGTTTCTTCTCCCTGTAACTCTTGCTTATCTAGTAAAAGTCACAAACTCCAATTTTGTATTTCATTTGTTGTTTGTACTCAACCACTTGAATTAATATATTCTGATGTTTGGGGTCCTACACCAATTTCTTCCTTTGACAATTTTCGCTATTATATCATTTTTGTTCATTATTTAACAACGTATACATAGTTTAATCCAATGAAATTAAAATTTGAAGTCCCTGCAATTTTTGAAAATTTTAAAAAATTAGTGGAAAATTTTTTTTGGGTTGCACCATCAAAACAATTTACTCAAATAAAAGTGGTGAATATCAAAGTCTATCCCATATTTTATCTCACCATAGCATTCAACATCTTACTTCTCCACCATGTACTCTCGAACATGTCGGTTCTGCAAAGAAAAAATATTGTCGTATTGTGAAAACAGGTACCACCCTTTTCCATTAAGCCTCAATGCCTCTCACACTTTAGTCAGTAGTTTTACAAACTGCGACTTACCTGATAAATAGAATGCCCACACGTGTTAAATTATCAATCACCATTTGAAAAAAATTTCCACCAAAGACCTAATTTTCAAAAATTAAAGGTATTTAGATGTTTATGTTTTCCAGGATTACAGCCATATTCATCTCACAAATTAGAACCAAGGTCTAGACCATTTGTCTTCATTGGATATTCAATTCAAGATCATACCTTTAAATGTTTTGATCCTCAAACTCATACGAATTTTTTGTCCCGGCATGTCAAGTTCATTGAATCAATTTTTCCATGTCAAAAATCTTCTTCACATGACTCAATTGTTAAAATAAAAATACAATGACTAATTGGTCGATGTTTCCTTTTTCTCATCCTTCTCCCAAAATTTCTAATGAATATTTTTCCTACAATATTCCATCTTCTATTGATACTCCTTCCAAAAATCTGTGCCAATATTTTAGAAATCATTCTAATACAAATGTCTCATCTCCCACTTTTATGATTCTTTCCACCAATTTACAAAATAGCAAGCAATCCTCCTTCAATCCAGAAAATTCTGTACTTGCATCTTCTCTATGTCCAGAAAATAATTCATCTTCCTCTCCAAGCAATTCGCAATCCGACGAAAACCTAATACAACGATCACTCTCTACTTCACCAATGACCAAGGGTACAACTGTGTAAGCACTCTCTCAGATAACTAATTCTTCTAATTCTCAAACACTTACTAAACCACCAACAAACTCCATGAAACCATCTTCTTTACCAACAACAAAAATTGTCACCCCTTCTAAGCACGATATTTTCAAACCCAAGAAGATTCTTGATCTTCATACCACAATTGCACCATCCCTTGAAACTAAACCCACAATTATATCTCAAGCTCAAAAACTTCCTCAATGCATAAAGCTATGAGTAAAGAATATGATGCCCTTCTTCAAAACACCACGTGGACTTTAGTTCCACCAACAAATACTCAAAAAATATTATAGGCTGTAAACATATTTATAGAATTAAGAGAAACCCGGATGGAATTATAGCTAAACATAAAGCTTGTCTAGTTGCTAAAGGTTTCCTTCAAAGATCGAGTGTGGACTTCACAGGAACATTTACGGTTGTTAAACCTGCCACAGTTCGCATTATTCTCACATTGGCTGTATTTAAAGGATAGTCCTTAAGGCAACTTGATATTAATAATGCTTTTCATTTCGTCCATGATCAAGTAGCCAAAAATCAACTTCGTGTTGCTCACGTTCCCACTACGGACTAGCTCGTAGACTCTAACGAAACCATTGGCTCACCAACTCTTTCACAATCATAGTTCCAAGATTGGCGTTCTCAACAGAAGCTCAATCTTGCTGGGGCATGATAGAACGTAATTGCAGGAAAATATCAGTGCATAATATTTGCAATTACTCATTTTATTCTGTACAGCTTTCATTTACATTTATCACTACGCAATTGTAGCAAAGAACTCAACATCCTTTCTATATATTGTAAACATAAGTTAATAGAATAATAAGTCAGATTACAATTCAGAATTTGTTACAAGCAACATGTTCAAGATGCATGTATGTACAATGGGTTCTCGAGACTAGGCAAAACAGGTTACCATGCTGCTAGACCCAGATTTCAAGATTTCAAATCCAGAATCACTACGTCGCAAGATTCCAAGCAAAAAGAACAAGAGAATCTACAATTAGTGTTGGGACAGAAAAACAATATTGTTATTATTGATGATACAGAACGTGTGTGGAACAGGCATACGGAGACTTGATTACCGTGGGCAGTTATGAATACTTCAAACGAAGGGGAGTTGAGAAATCTAATTCTGGGGAGAAGACAGATGAGAGTCAGAGTAATGGGTTATTAGCAAACATTCTTAGAGTTCTGAAAGTAGTCCATGGATTATTTTATAACAATCCTGGCCGCGGAGATGTTCCAAGCTACTTGGCGATGATTATTGGAGGTATTCTGACTGGTTATACTTTGCTCTTCACTGATGTTCAGGATTTTCCTCAGTAATGATCGACTCCTCCGTTACACATGTAGTCGTCTCATCAAATACCGAAACTGAGGTTTCTCGATGGGCAGAGCAGGAGAAGATATTTTTGGTGTATCCAAGATGGATCGAAGCAGCTTATTTTCTCTGGCACAGGCAACCTGAAGAAGATTACTTGCCATGATCAGTGGAGGATCTTGCAGTTCATTCCTTGATTTGTTTTATATGTATTTGATTAAGTCTAATACTGTTATTGATTTTACCACCTTAATCTTTTTGAAAATTGTGATCTGCATTCCTATAGATATATATATATATATATATATATAAAATTTCTGCTTTTCTGTATTTGTTTCGCAATTCTGATGCAAAACTAACCTAGGAAGATTTTGTCCCAGACAGCTCAGTTTCTTCAAGAAACACGATCCTTCCAACAGTTTCAAATGTAGACAGTCGTCCGAATATTGGGCTGCAAATTAAGGTGGGCTACAATGGTCTCTTGCAGGTCCACTTCATAAAGTAGGAAAGGTCCAAGTTGAACTTTTAATCATTTTCTTCTACTCGAAGCTTAAATGAAATTATAATTTTAACATACTTCTAAAATTCAGCAGAATTATGAAGTTTTAAATATATTATACTAAAGTGTCTTAGCTTTTACTTTTTAGCATATAACAACATTAAAAGTTATAGAGTCGTTGCAACCGTTTCTGGTTGAGCCACATGACTCATGGCCATTCATACTCACCTACTCCTCAAAACAGCAAATATTAGTTGCAACCTTCATGATTGGTTTCGTGCATTCAAGAACAGTTGAGGTTATGAACTAATTATGATACGAACATATTTAGTCACCTAGTTATTCATTTGATATTCTACTTTACACTACATATATTAATTAAGAAGCAAAATATGACTAAACTTTGAACCACATTAAAATATATTACACCAAGTGTCACACCCACTCAATCCGATACAACATAGTAAACTCACTCAAGCTGATAGTCAACTTTAATCATAACATAAACACGACATATCAAGAACATAAAAATCTTACACCATGGTGTCTAAAATTTCAATTAACTGAAGGAAATGTTTGGCAGTCGAGAAGCAGTTTCTTGACCCCTTAATCCACTTCCACCCAATGAACACAGACAGTCTTTGTTACGTAATACCATTCTATTTGTCTTTGTAATGTCCAAGTGGTAACTGGTAAACGATCAACATCAAAGAGGAGTGCTACACGTATAAAGTTTTGTACACATTATTTTCATTTACTTGATGTAATACTAATTTCAATACCCTCTTTTAGTCAAGACAATATGGCTGAACTATTTCTCTTTCATGTCAGCAAACCCAAACTACTATCACGTCATCAAGTTAGTTGAAACTTGAACGAAATGAGGAAAATAAACAAAGTCAGTTTATAATCAAGCAAGTTGATGTGAGCAAATGAATGGTGACTAGTTGAAGACTCTAACAAGTTAAGTCTGAGTTATAATATATAAAAATTTTCAATTTCCAGGCTTTTGAAAATTTTCCATGCGACTTTGCTCAATCGTGGGTGCCACGAAAATAGATCCATCGACGACAGATTCAGAGAATGCAGAAGAACTTCATTATAACAATTCAAGAAGTTAGAGTCCCATATATAACCACAGCCAAGGTCTTCATGTCTTCCTTCTTTGTCAAACTTCTATCACTGAAACTCCCTTGAGCTCTTTCTCGAACAAACCCATTTGCTGTTTCTTCGTTTTCTTGTTCCTTCATTTCTTGGTTTTGATCTCAGGTTCAAAGAACAACCACCCTGCAGATTGAAGCAACGGTGGCGGGACAATTCCTGAGAAAGCTCTTTCAATTTCTTTTCTACTTTCACTTAATCCTAATAGCAATCTTAACAATCTTCTTAACAGTTCGCGGTGTCGTTTCCGCACGGAGGCACCATTTCCATCCCAAGAAATGGTACCCTCCACTGCTTACTTCAACAGCAAGTGCTGGAATTGTTTCTCTGGTTTGGCAATGGATTACTCACAGAAACCCTTCGAAAGCTATAAGAATATGCTTTTGGCTTGGCCCTCTGTTGGTTTGTTCATTTGGCATACTGCTTCTGCTAATTAACTCTCCAGCTAGTTTAGCAATTGGAATCATTGCTATCATTTCTGCTTTCATCCAATCTCTCTACACTTGTTGGGTGAATCCTAGATTTGAATATGCTGGCAAAATCTTATCAGTCTCCACAGCTTTCCCTCCAACTAGGACTACAATTTTGGTCACTCAATCGATCATCGCCAGTGTTGCATTTTCGTCTTTCTTGGTTTCCGGCATCGGAGGAGCAACTGCAACGGGAACTACCTTAGACATATTGTTCATAGTGGTGATTCTGCTCAGCCTGTTATGGAGTATGCAAGTGCTCAAGAATGTACAGCAAGTTACAATCTCACGCATCAAATACATACACTTCGCATACGGGGCAGATATGGAAACACAAATAGCTTTTCGAGACACGATTAAGTACCTGATGGGAAGTGTTTACATCGGTTCTGTGCTTGTCCCAATTCATGGTGTTATACGGGGATCGGCACGAGCCATCAGTTTCGTTGCAGGAGAAAGAGACGAGTTCATGTTCTCCTGTGCTAATTGTTATTCAGCTGTTGCTTCAACTCTTGCAAAGCGTGGAAATCGATGGGGATTTGTACATGTAGGAGTCTTCAATAAAGGTTTCATCCAGGCATCTTTTGATGCCTGGGAACTGTTCAGAACGGTCGGGTTAGAAACTCTGATCGACTCGGATCTCACTGGAGCATTCTGTTTCTTCAGCGGGCTGGCAGGAGGTGCCGCGAGCGCCTTAGTTGGAGGAATCTGGGCATTAATTGTTCATAAGAGCTATGCTACAGAAGTGTCTATCTATGCTTTCCTCATCGGCTATTTCATGGTAAAATTTCACAGCTTTCTGGGGATTGAAAACATTTCTCATCTCTATACCTGTAAAACAAATTAACTTTGGTATTGTTGACTCGACTGTGTTTCAGAGTCGGGTTGCCATGGCATGGCAACAAGCATGTGTTTCAGCATACTATGTTGCATACGCAGAGAACACACAGAACCCCCGGTTTGACTCAACTATCCCAGTTCGCATTCAAGAGCTTCAGAGGTATGAAACTCAACAGAGAGAAAACCCAAACCCAAGCCAGATGTGGGAACAGTACCAGGAAACTGATTGAAGACTTGGCACCACATCCAACAAAAACCCAGGGTCTCTTGTACAATGATGCACATATTTTGACCACCAGGAGTAAGATCAATGATGAACAACAAATCATATTTCACTAGTCAACGTATGGGTTTGTTAGGAAAGATACTGCTGAGAGAGACAGATGCCAAAAGAACATAAATTTCGGCGTTTCAATTTTGATTTTTGCGTTTGGTAAACAGCATACAAGTCTTCCTGTAGATTTTGTATCAACCTCATCATTGAGAAATTAAACCAAATATGTAATTTTTCTTACATCAACAAAAGCAGATTACTCGCCAACCAGGATATCGATTCAACGCAGTAGAGACTGAAAACCCGCCCAACTATCTTGATTTTCATTGCAGTCCTCTCACGACCTTTTTCAACTCCAATTTCAGCTTAATCTTAAAGAAGTACATATAGATGTCGCATGCTTCAATGTACCCAGGAAAGCGCAAAGCAATCGGATAATCAACTGGTAAGAGACGGCATTTGGTAAGAGACGGCATTTGGTAACTCCACAAAAATAAAGAAATATAGAGGGAAAGAACCTTCAAGGGATAATTAGAATCAAGGTACAATGCTAGTAACTTTATTTTTTTTTGTCCACTATAAAATCACCATAAATTGCCGTAGAACCCAAAAGCTGTAGTAAACCACATGATATGAATTAAAGTGACTTCACCATGTAAGTGTTGCAATACAAGGTTACAACAAAATCTGTAAAGACAAGCAAACCGCAAGAGATATTTCGGTCAATTATGACCTCGCCCACCACATTCTGCACACATAATGTTCCCGGTTCCCCCACAACCTACACAGTCACAATTATTGCCTTAGAACATTGTATTTGCAAAAGCAATAAGCAAAGTAAATCTGGATATTTAACGGTTAAGTGACTGTCCCACACTTTTTAATAGTATTTCCACCAGATCTCACAAAAGACAATCAAAACTCATTAGCAATACAGTTTTCACCATGTTCATTTAAATGTTATACATGATAGCAATCTACTCAACCAGATGAGATTACAGAACATTGAATTAACAGAAGGATTATCCGTGACGAAAACCAACATGATGATAGACTCCAGTAAATTTAATTCATGTGTTAAAGGGAAGATAAATAACTAAGGAGATCACAAACAAGTAATTTTGAATGTTAAACTGACAATAGTAAGCCATCAGGCCCAACAATTTTACAAAGAGGAACACAGTGTTTTGAATATAAAAGTACTACAATAAAGACATTCTGAATTAAGTGATGCCAAGAAATATATCAATCAAGAAACAACCTCATCCAAAACTTCAACTAGGTCATCCACAAAATGAAATCCACTTCATACTAGGCCATTTCTTGGAGACGAGTGCCTATATATAGTAAAAAGATTTGAATGGTGTTTAAAAGAAAATATATATGACGACACCAATAGGAAGCCCTGGTCCTCTACAAGTTTATCAGATGCAATAACATAAAATTTTCCTATTCTAATTATCACACTAACATTAAGTTCAAACCAGATTACTATACAAAAAAACTGAATAAAATAATACTCGTAATAATGAGAAGTCAATTCAGGAATGAGAGAACATAATGAAGGGAATAATATATCAATGAAAGGTTCACGCGTTGACAAAGATAAATTAACTGGAGATGGCAGAAACTTTACCTAGGCAGCGGACTTTGACAATGATGCCTTGGCTCTCTAATATTGAGTCCACGTATAAGCCGGAACCAGAGCAAGTGGCACAAAGGACTGCACCTTTGGCTTCACATGCAGTGCACCTGGGGTTATCTCCAATTTCCTTTTCAGCCAGTGATAATCCAACAGGCTTCTCTATTCTTTCCTCTGGTATGGGCTTGTCATAACAAAACAGAGACTCAAGACTGCATTTTTGTCTGTGCACATCTCCAACTGAACTTGAGTCAGCCTACAACAAATGTATCCTTAATGATATGTGTTCTCATAAACAGCTTATGTTCAAGAAGAATACAATGTCAATCAAAAGAAAGGACATAAAACTTCAATCTATTCAATCATGCAAAAGTGAGCTCACGTGCACATGCGCACATGAGATATGTGTAGCTGTGCAGAGAAAGTGAAAACACCATGATACACCATAACAATGAGAGACATATGCAACCACAAGAATGCCTCTCATTTTTCTAATTGAAAAATTCCCATGAGACAGATGGAAATACAGCAATTATCATTTTACATGGACCCCAAATCCAATCCTTACAAGGAAGAAGAAAGAGAAAAAATAATTTCACAGAACATTTGGACAAACACATATTTGTTTATTACTAATACATTGAAAGCAAAGAATTTAATCTGGACTGTTCCTAGAAAACAACTAGTTGGCTTGCTAATCACATAGGCCCTGAGCCCAATTTATGTAACCTATTGTAATGTGGCACAAAATTCACGTTGTTCAATGTACTGTCACTCTAGACAATGCCAAAAAAGAAGATCATCATCATAATTTCATTAAAAGGAAACTAATAATCTACTACATGGTCACCATTTCAATTGGGTTGAAATGATGCATTTTTAAATCAATTCCATCCAGTTCAGTTATCTCAAATTTCATCTGCGTTGAATTAATCTCCATCCCATCATTTTCCAGCACTCATTGCATGCACTTCTGCTGGATGCTTTGCTTTTCAATAATATCACTGATAAGATAACCAGTAATGCTCAGCCAAAGCATAAAACATGACATATTAGAGAACAAGTGCCTTTGAGAAGACAAATTCAAATCCTCCAGAATCAATACCAACTCTATAATTTACATTCCCATTCAAGAGAAATAAACAAACCAAGCTTGATATTAGTATGCAATTTGGGTTTCTCCCCAAATTGAAAATCTCTTATAATCCTTGGTAATTGTCTAAACAATTACAAATGTTTTCTTTAGATCTTAGGTTGATTGGGTGCAAGTAAAATGAGATAAAAGTATTTCCATCCCCAACTAAACCTTGAGTGAACAAGGAGATTGTGCAAGAAGTCATTATTTTGAGCCTTGTCTTTTGCTAGAGCGGTTGTTGCTTAAGAACACATTACTTGGCTATTTATCTTAGAAAGTGTGAGCACTCCAAAAAACTTGTTACTACAATATTGGTCTTTGCCAAAGAAGCCATTACCATATAATTCCTAGTGATAATGTTGCCCTGGATTAGAAGTCATTTCCTTGCTATTAAGTCATTTCCTTTCATCGGTGTTCGGGGAGAAAAACAAATAAGAAGGATGAAGCCTTGCTAAGTCATAGTCTTGCGAAATCGTGATTTTCTGGAGTTGTGGATGTGGAAAGTTGTGGTCTTTGAAGTAAGGCCTCCATTTATAGGTACAAAGATGGGTAATATGTTTGTAACTTGTAACTAGTTCTCCAAATAAAAAGGCAGGAAAACCCAGTGGCCGCTTGTTAGACTTTTTTGTATCACACTTTTCTTCCCACAAAGTTGATGTGGCTATCCTCACGTGGCATGGTACTTTGCTGAAGTGGCATGCTGATTAGGAGCTTGTAAATACTACAGTCCTACATTTTTCCCTCCTTAGTAGTCTTTGTATTCACAAGGAACTCACGTATGATACAGCTAAGAGAACTCTTTTTCTATTCCTTCGATTACTTAAAGAAGTCATTGTCTTAAGTAACAACTTTCGCAAAAGACAAAGATTAAAATAATAACTTCTCTTGAAAGCCCTTTTCGCCACATGGACTGGGAGCATGTATAAACACACTTTAGAACCTCTTAATCAGCCTGTCACATCAGCAAGCAGTCCACAACCTAATGTGAAAAAAGCTCAAATCAACAACATTTGTGCCTGTAAATATGAATTCTGTAACTAGTTTAGAAAAGAGCTCGACATTCTAGATATTCTAATAAAAATTCAAGTTTTCTCATATAACTTTATCTCAACTTCTCGCTCGCTTCATCTCATTTTCCTTACAACCGAACAACCTAAATTTCAAGAAAACATTTGCAACTAAGGGTTTCGAATTCCTACCCGATACCATGTAAATTTGAGCACATTTTTAGCTATTTTAAACGCTTAACTGGATATTAAACAGGAACTAATTGAACCAAATTTAAGTATCAAACGAGTTATTGGTTTTTACTTTTTAGGAGGTAGATTTCGTTTAAGAAGGTTTTAAAACACCTATAAATCCAAAAGGCCTTTCTCTATCAATCACCAGACATCATAAAATTAACCAAACAAAACCTACAAAAAGAAAACACCTTACACAATTGCATTCATCTAAATAAATAAATAAGCAATTAGCGAACACTCAATTTGAAGTTCATAAATGGATTAATGTATTAAAAAATGCAAAATAGAATATTAAAAGGGACATAAAAGAGAAAAAGACAGACCCACCCCATTACAAGCAGAGGGAGAAACAGAGCCATTGGGAGACGCGGCGCAGATTCTTCTGGTGGAGTCGCATGCACCGAGTTGGAATCCGTAGCTGATCTTGTTATTAATACTATGATTCAGCTTCGGGGAACAAGAAGAAGAAATGGGCAAGACAACCGATGAAGTTATTCTCAAAGAACAACCCATTGGCAGCTAAAATTCATATACAGAACTACAAAGCCAAATGAAATTAACGAAATATATAGAGAATTGAAAGAAATTAAAAATGGGTAAAGTTGTAGTTCGGTGAGAAGCGAGAACTTCGAAGAAATCGCCGATTTTGATTACTTTGTTTACTCCTCAAATTAAACGATACAGAGAAATGGCTGGTGAAGGTTCATGGATTTGATTTAATGGACCAGTTTAATCCATTTTCTATTTCTTTATGGGCCGTAATTCATGGATCTTAGTCCATGATTCATGGATCTTATTAAGACAATAATCTAATTGGGGCCTGACAAGCCTTTAATTCCGACCTAACCAGAAGGAATGAAAAAGAAAAAGTACAATCTTTAGGTACATATGTAATTTAATTTGTCGAAAATCTTACTGCCAGACGTGAAATTTATTTTTAATGAGTAGGAGTCGGTTTATAATTGTTAAGCCTTAGCTTCATCAACAACTGAAGACTAAGATATTTAATAAATACTTCTTGTTGATACCTGTTCTTCCTTCTTCAAATATTTACAGGTGATTTATTTTTCTAAGAAAATTTGCTGAGATCTTTCTTCAACTCTAAAGCATGAAGCATGGACAAGTCGGATCTTTTTATAATGAACTCTATGATTGCTAAGGTGTTCTTAGAAAACCAAAACTCTTCCATGCTTAAAGGGTTCTTTTTTAGTATCTGTTTTAAGATAATAACAATATAATATATTTAAAAAACTTTCATACCTTCTCGGGTTTACGTTCTTTTATAAGTTATTGATTTATTTATTATTTTATAAAATTATTTTATTTATCTTAATTTAGAATTCTTTTAATACTATATTTTATCTTTTTTTGAAGGTATCACTAAGAATATTATAAT
Source organism: Swietenia macrophylla (assembly GCA_032401905.1). NCBI lineage: Eukaryota > Viridiplantae > Streptophyta > Magnoliopsida > Sapindales > Meliaceae > Swietenia > Swietenia macrophylla. The sequence goes on from CP135571.1 coordinate 6,451,750, forward strand.
AATAGTATTTTTAAAATTCGCGTAAAAAAATTCTTAAAATGACGAAAATCTTCTTCATTTATTAAAATTAAAGAGTATTAACGTATTTTTAAATTTTAATCTCTTAACATCAAAAAATATAAAATTTTTTTTTTTAATTTTTACAAGTGACTCGAGGTCATATATGTAAGTTATTCTAATGACGTAAACAATTTGTTGTTTAGACCGATAAAAAATAACAACACTTATTTTTAATTAATTTATCAAAAATACTCATTCATATTTAGTTAACAGTTGATAACTTCTTATCGCTATAGCATTGCCTGGATATCTATATATTGGAGAGAGCAATGATTTTTACTTCATTTGCATGATACCACTATTTCATTGCTTATTTCGTGGAGAAATTTACTCTCATAAAGTGGGAGGAAGACTGCCTACACAATTGCTAAAAATTGTCACCTACCGTTTTCAATTGATAATTAATTTTAATTAATTAACGTCGAGAAAAGTGGCGATTTCTATGCTTTCTATACGTTTGCTAATGATGGATAGCTCCGATGAGAGGAATGGAAGGGCAATACGCATGATTGAGTCACTGTATCTTAAAATATAAATTAAAAAGTTTCATCATCTTCTTCATTTTGGACAGACCTTAAATTTTGATTAAAACAAATATTAATTTCTCACAATTACTACTGATAATAAGAGATTATAGGAAGTGGCAAAAAACTACATAATAATAATAATAATAATAATAATAATTCAATTGATTTGATTGATGTCACTTTTTTTTAATCAAAAAAAGAGATTTACAACAGTAGATGGAATACCATTATTTTTATTTTTTTATTTTTTTTAAAAATTATTTCAAATATTTTAAATTTATTTCAAGTATTATTTATTTATATTAAAAATTTTTTAATTATATTTAAAATTTTTTATTATGTATTTTAAGTATTATTTATTTTATTTATTTTTTTAATTTCAAATTTTACAAATTTAATTTTAAGTTTGACATAAAAAAATAAAATAAAAAGGGGTACCGTACTCTCTATACGTTAACCAATTCCTTAAAAATAAAGAAAAAATTAAAAATTTTATAAATTAAAGTATACTAAATTAAAAATTAATTTAAAAAAATTTGTTGGCATTCTTATTTTATACGTAATAGGTCATCGTGCTTCTTAAGAAAAGAGAAGGAAGATATAAAGTCCATTTATAATCCTATAACTCGTGAATTGAGAGTTACAAGAATCTTTCACAAGGTTTTTTAATAAATATAATCAATCAATTAGCACGATTTGGTATTTGATTCGCCAAATGCATCATTATTGCACGCACATTGGTTGAAAGGTATGGCGCAACCACTAGGTATATATTGTATGGGTAAATCCTACACATGCAAAGAAAGTGAGAGATAGGATTCTAGATCAAACCCATTGACATAAGAAAAGGTCACTTATCATAATTTTATCCTTTTATTAAGAAGACAAAATTTATTGGTCACAAATCTTAAATATAAGAAGTGGGGTGTGCATGAAAAATTGAAAATTGAAAACCCTTCAACATCACCTCAAAATGAAAATTTTATTTGTTAGAATTCTACTCTGATCAAATTGAAACAGTATTGACAAAAGTAGCCATCAGTCTTTTGTGACCACAATGATTCTTCCTAGTTGGTTGGCATTACTTCATTTTCTAACATCTCTTTCTTTCACATTGACAGTTTCTTCCTATTTCTTTCTAATTTATCATTCAATTAAAATAAAAAAAAAAATTGTTGTAGTAGATACCAAGAATAACCTCACCCTAAATGACAACAAAGATTATTCCAATGCATAATTGTTGTGAATCAATCCCTTAAAATTATTCTAAAATTTCAAAACAAGATAATGAAAAAAGAACAAGTAAATAATAATTGCACTCATTCCCCATCAATACACCATAAAATGGACAGGGTGAGGTGGTTTGGTTCGGCTGCCAAAGGTGTAAGTATCGTTCAACTATTGCGGCCATTGAAAAATATAAACCAATCCCAAAGGTAAAGAGGAAAAAATAAAAATACAAATAAACCAAATGTTAGGCTTACTTTACCATAAAGATTGTGCCACGTGTGTTATATTTTCGACGCACACGCGTCGTCTTCAACAAATTGCAATACACATCTTTAATAAAGACATGTGAAGGCAAACTGACACGTGGAGTATTTGCTTCATGCAAGAGATCCCACTTTTTCTTCAAGGGTATGTTACAATTACGAGACATGTGTGCTACTTGAGTTTGTGACAAGTCACACTCAAACACCTTTAATTGCAATCAAATTAAAACTTTCCCACATCGTAGATGTATCCACATTTGCTTTTACTGTTGCCAGATTCCATAATTTTAGCCCCAAAAAAATCCAACGCAATAATTCTTTGGAATGTGCTCCCTTAATGGATAGCTTATGCATTATGTCAAGGTTAGTTGATAGTTTTCTTATCCATGTTGCCTTGTCTATACGGTTTTTGCAAAATTTTGGCAACAGAGCAATTTGAGATAAGCCTTGAGGCTTACAAGCCATTTGAACAGTTTCTTGATCCTGATTTAGTTCTTTTTTTTTTTTTTTTTCGTGGTTTTGATTAGGTTTCTCTATGGAAACCCGGGTATCTGCTTCTGGGTACAAGTACTTAATATTCTTGAACATTTCGTTTCTCTTAGTGGCAAGTGTTCTCTTGATAATTACTTATTTCAGTTCTTCAGAATTTCTTGTTCTAAGCAGTCATGATTCCTTCAACCCCGGCAATCGACATGACTGCAAGGCTTTAGAAAAGTTAGATGACTACAAAGCCAAATGCTTTTACCTGAAATCCAAGAACCCCTGTGTATCTCAAGGCTATATTGATTATCTCTACCTATTTTACTGCAATCTTGGAAGATTTCCCATTTTGGGCTACCTTTTTCTGTTTGTTTGGCTTCTTGTTCTGTTCTATCTGTTGGGAAATACAGCCTCTGAATATTTTTGCGCTTCTCTTGAAAGTTTATCAAGGCTATTAAATTTGTCCCCTACAATTGCTGGAGTTACACTCCTGTCTCTTGGCAATGGCGCCCCTGATATATTTGCCAGCTTAGTTGCTTTTATGGATAGTGGAACTTCTGACATTGGCATTAACACAGTGCTTGGTGGTGCTGCCTATGTTACTTGTGTTGTGGTTGGAATTATCGGTATTTTTGTGCATAGTATGCATGTTCAAGTTAACAAATTTGCCTTTGTGAGAGATATTTTCTTTTTCCTTCTGGTTCTTGCATCCTTGACTCTGATACTGATTCACGGAAAAATCAATCTGTGGGGAGCAATTGGTTTTTCTTCAATGTACATTGTGTATGTGGTGGTTGTTTACGTCTCAGGCATCCAACGTAATGATGTTATTGGTGAAGAAAGTGAAAGGGATTTTGTTACTAGTGATGGAAATTATTTGAATGTGCCTATTTTGAATGTATTGGGAGAAAAAAGAGAGTCTAATTGTTTAGAGGAAGGGACTTCAGAAGATAAGACTCTGGTGGATATCAAGAACCGTTGCTGCTGTTTACAATCATCGTCAGCTTGTGCTATGATTCTTTGTATTATTGAGATGCCCCTTTGTTTACCAAGAAGATTGACGATTCCAGTTGTTTGTGAAAGGAGATGGTCTAAGCCAATTGCTGTTACTTCAGTGATATTAGCACCAATGCTCTTATTAGCCCTTTGGAATCCTCTAGTTGACAATCATGGCACCTTCAGTACAAGGCTAATCATCTATGGAATTGGCTTATTATTCGGGATAGTTCTTGGGGTTGTCGCGTATGTAACAACAGAGAAATCAAGCCCTCCAAAAAGATGCTTATTTCCCTGGCTTGCTGCCGGGTTCTTAATGAGTGTGATTTGGAGTTATATCACAGCTCAAGAATTGGTAGGCTTGTTAGTTTCACTTGGCTACATCTTTGGAATAAGTCCATCAATTCTGGGGCTGACAGTCCTTGCTTGGGGCAACTCAATAGGCGATTTGATTACAAATTCAACAATGGCTTTGAATGGAGGAGCAGAAGGAGCACAGATTGCTATATCAGGATGTTATGCGGGTCCCATTTTCAACATAGTTTTTGGTTTGGGATTATCTCTTGTTGCCTCTTGCTGGTATAATTATCCAGCATCTGTTGCGATTCCTGGAGATCCTTATCTTCTGGAGACACTGGGATTTTTAGTATGTGGATTGCTTTGGGCACTTGTTGTTCTACCAAGGCAAGGCATGAAGCTTGACGGAATCCTGGGAGGAGGGCTTCTGGCAATTTACTTGATCTCAATGTCTCTCAGGTTGATTCAAACCCTGCATTTCCACCACAAATACAACTAGTCGCAGTTAGTAAACTAATCATCTGAATGCAATGTAATTAGTTATTCTAATGCAATCACTTACTAACCTGCTTCTTGTATAGAAACTAATTCACTAATTCTGAATCTATTTGGGATTGAGTTGATTGTTGAAAGTTATTTGCATCAGCTTGAAGAGAATTCATGGTCTTGCATTATAATTGTTTGCAATATTCTAGACTATCACAATTGAGATATTGTTACAATGTATACACATACAAATCGTGTTACAGTGGATGTTTACAGCATAATGTTTGATGAGACTCTTTCGAAAAGACTCGATATTTCACCAGTTTGAATCTTAAGAGGCTGGATTAAATCTGTTAGATTGCAAACTCAACAGGATAGAACAAAAGTTCCAGTCCTGGATGAAAATTTACAAGACGTAATTGAAGCATGAACTATCAATTATCGATCAGGGCAGGCGGAAGACAAATTTGATAGAATGAGCAACCTTGATCTCATATAGCTGTCAAAGTTGGCTTCCCTGAGTCACAGGATTTGGCTGAAGGCAAGATATCCAAAGACTACACCTCTCTCAAACATCTGTTGTCATTATCACGTAGTCCCGGCCGTTTTGGCTATCCAACGAAAGCCGTATCAGATTTTGCTTTGTGCTGAGCCTTCGCATGATACTTATCTTGCTGGATGGAATATGCTGTCTGTACTGATGTCTGGTCCTCACCATATCATTTGATAATGGAGAAAAAGTTTCCTATTTCTTTAGATAACGAAATCTGACAAGATTTTATGAATATTATTCAATTTCTTTTCAAAGATTAGCTTACCGAAATCATGTTAGCAGTTGTATATAGCTGATTTGAGATCATTTTCAGGCCCTCAATCGAACATTCAAGAAGATGTGTGCATCTACTTTGCTGTGCTGACACTTCAACTATCGACATAATCACATATTTTATTAATGATTTCGTGATAACTAATTAAGAAGAATGAAAAACAATGTATGGTAATTCTAATACAATAACAATTTGTGTAATGGAATAACTATATACAGACACAAACACACATACGATTGGACCACTCTCGTTGAGTTGAGCCTTTATTTGAGGAAGTGGGTGCAAGTTGATGATGAATGTGATCAACGCTGGCGGCATCCAGTTTAGCCCTTTTCCCTAACGACATAACAAAGAATTTAGCACATGGTACATGCAAGCAAGCACCCATAGGCCATTCATGAATCATGATCATACCCAAGTTGCAACCACCAAATCCGAACTTCAGTGTTACTGTTTAGGATATGAATTGAAATTGGCTCCCGGTAACTTTAATTTGTAATTATTATAAAACAAATTATATGACTTGATAATTATTTTACTTAATTTTATTGAATGGAAATAATACTTATTTACTGATGCAAATAATACTAGTAAATTTGGATAATTATCTACTTAGTATGTGGTTGCGGTGTAGTTGTTGTCGCAGAGTATTTATTGTACACAGAAAATGTCTCATTGGTTTCCCCACTGATGGGGAAGATGACAAATATCAAAAATGATTGCTTATAAAAAAGTGTAGTCATAGCCAAGGGGCCAAATTTATGGCTATATAACAAAAGAAAATTAAGTAAAAGGCCAACTAGCTAGCTTGCCTGTTGATTTTTATGGTAGTCTAAGTACTACGTATAACCAACAAAATTACAATAACTTCTGTTGAATAAGAAAGCAACCAATTATTCAATATGTTTCAAGATACCAACGGCTCTGGCTAGCCTTAGACAAAGAAAGCAAGAGTATATGGCTAAAAGACCAACGCCCAGAAATTTATCAAGCTTCATGTTCTTCCTTGGCAAAATTACAAGTGCCCAGAGCAAACTTCCCATCAGAAATCCGGTTGTTTCATAAAGAGAAGAATCTCGAGGTATCAGATAAGGTTCTGAAGATGATGAGAAAACAAGTGACATGCCTAAACCCACCAATGTGTTGAACATAGGACCAGCATAGCATCCTGTTATGGCAATTTGCGCACCATTTGCCCCACCATTCATTGCCATTGCAACATTTGCTATCAAATCCCCAAGTGAATTACCCCAAGCTAGGACTGTTAGTCCTAAAACTGAAGGGCTTATTCCAAGTATATTCCCTAATGAAACAAGCAAAGAAACTAATTCTTCAGCTGTAATGTATGTCCATGTTACACTCATGAGAAATCCACCAGCAAGCCAAGGAAACAAACACTTCTTTGGTGGGGAGGATTTTTCTGTTGTCACAAATGCAAGATTGCCAAGAAAAATCCCAATGAACCCAGCTGCTATGTAGCTCACCTGGCTGATCCTTGTGCCCAGGTGTGTTTCCCTTTGTGTGTTTAAAAGTGTTGCAAATAACAGTGGTGCCAATGTTACTGAAATTACTGCATATGGCTTGGACCATTTGTCCTCACTAACCACTGGTATTGTCAATCTTCTCGGCAGGTATAGAGGTAACTCCAAAATATTCAATAACTTGCTGAAGTAATAACAAAATGATGAATCAAGATTAAAGAACCTTAGACGTCGTTGTTCATGATCTCCCTGAAAGCTGTTTTTCTCCACTAAAACTGGTTTTTCATCGTCTACGTAACCAAGTAATGGAATTCCCTTCTCCCCAGAATCATCGTGAATATGCAGAAAGTAGCTATTTGAAACAGGAGATATTCCAAATTGGTTCATTTTTCCCTGTCCATTTCTGTGGCAGAAATATGAAGCAGAAACTGCAGAAACATAGATGAAGTATATCGAAACGAAACCAATGGCACCCCAAAAGTTGATTTTTCCCATAAGAATGATGAAGAGAAGAGCCAAAAGAGAGAACAGAAAGAAGATAATATCTCTGATGAAGCAAGGCTTGTCAACAGAAATCTGCAGAGGACTAGTTAGTATACTTATAACACCAACCACAGTGCAAGAGACGAAGAAGGCACCACCCAAGACGCTATTCAGACCAACATCTCCATCGCCGGATCGTGTGAAGGAAACAATACTGGCAAAAACATCAGATGCTCCATTACCAAGGGAAAGCAGAGTGACTCCTGCTATTGTTGGAGGGAGCTTCAGAATTCTGGACAAGCTCTCTAATGATGAACAGAAATAGTTTGCAGCTGTGTTGCCCAACAAATAGAACAAAACAGCAAGCCAGAGTAGAAGAACGGTATGACCAAGTATGGGAAACTGGCCACAAGTGCAGTAAAAGATTTGGAGATAGTTTATGTAACCTTTGGGCTTGCAACCGATATGAGTGTTGACATATATGCACCGAGATGTATAATCACTATAGTCATGGAGGCTTCTGCAACCATCGCTGATAATTCCCTGTGGCACTAAAGAAGTAGCTGTGATTGTGGTTGCTTTGATGGTTTTGTAAGGAAAATTTGAGATTATGAGATAGAATGAGAGGAGGAAGAGGAAGGAGAGATTAAGGAAAAGTAAGACTTTCTTGGATTGAGGGATGAAGCTGAAACCTGCCATTCAAAGAAGCTTGTAGAAAATAAGATTTAAGTATGCAATAGATATTGAGAAGTGAAGAAGTCCATAATTTTGGGAACTTCAATTCTGGGAGGAATGAATTCTCCGCTTGGCTTAGATTTTTGGAGACTGGTATGCATATAAGGGCATCAGAAGAAGCAAAATTTGCAATAATGGCACAATCACAGTGATTGAAAATAATGATTTTACTTTGTTCATCTACAATATTTTTACTTTCACTATAAAGAATAGAAATTGAAAGATCTCCTAATTTGAATTAAATGCAATGCACAAAAATTTTTAGCAATTAATGAATGGATGGAGACCTAAAATCACATCATTTTAGCTATGATTATTGGTGGCCTAAAGGCTACAACATAATTAGATTTAGAGGAGCGGAAATGGGTGGGAAAGACGGTTGATTGTTTGTTCATTCTTTTAAGCTTCTGGAACAACACAATGAAGTTCCATGGAGTTCTGGGTATGTTGTATATATGCTTTAATCCGAAATGTCAATCTTTATTTGCGTTCATTGATTGCAAGCTTCCAACCTTTGTATTTGTCCTCGTAATAACTACAAACAAGGAAACTTCCTAGCAGCAAGCAGCAAGTAATAATAAGCAGAAGAAAGTTTAAAAAATAAAAGTAGAAAGGCACATATCATCATAGTAACTATTGAAAGCGTTGTGTCAATAATATGTTGATTGGATTATTTGTCAACTCAATTTCACAGTCAAGGCTATTAACTTTCTTTACTAATTTTCGTTCTATTTGCAAATTAAATCTACAACTTTGGTATAAACGAATTAAGTCCACCTACATTCGCATGTGGAATATTTTTTTCTAAATGGACAAGAAAGATATCATAGCTTTGAAGATTTCTATATCATATAACCGATATTGACACCAATAAACAAAGCATTTTCAATCTGTTAACTAATGAAGCACCGAAGAGACAGGGAGAAAGAAGGAGAGATTTTGGATACCTCGAAGATGTTACAAATACACTCAAAACCTTATTTTATATAAAAATACAGCACAATAAGAATCATATATGGCATTTGATATCGTAATTTTTTATTTAACGTGTAAGAATTTATATTTTTTTAGTTGATAGTTCATGTTTATTGTCATGTCTCATGTTAAATAGAATGGAAATTAGTCTTGAGTTTATAACAACCAATAAATCAATCCAAATATATAGTGCATTAAGAAATACGCTTTTATCATTATTAAGAACATTTTCAAATAGTTCTGTGCTTTATAATTCTAATCAGAGTGTAGAATTTGATAGAATTAAACAAAAATATTGTTGGGTAATTATTTAGGTTGGTTTGTGCGTTGAGTTAGGAACCAGTAGATTTCTATGGCCAAAATCTGTTAGCAGTTGAAGCAGGAGACCTCTTTTTTATATTCTCTTCTTTGTTCTAGTTCGAGACCTTCCTCAGCATCTACCAAAATCTCCTTTTCATAAATTACTCTTTCGATAGAATTCTATGCCTAACTAAATCCAATTATGGTGTCTGACAAACCATCATAACAATCTTGTATCCATCAAAATTCATTTTGCACATGTGCTGAGGCATAATTTAGGTTCTAGAATTAGGCAGACTTGCTGCTGAAACTAGTCCTTGCATTCAAATGTCCTACGAAACAAGAATAATTATGAAATAAAATATAAGAACATGCAAAGCCCCACAAGTTTCCATTTTCCCACCATCTTCAATTGTTTTTATGCCAGCCTTCAAAATGTGCCTACTTATTGAGAAAAAGACCAGCAAAATGCCATGAACACCATTGCACAAGTGGAAACACCCTAAAATATAAACACTTGAACTAAATAATACAAGAAAATGAGGAAAACACTCCCGTGTGAGACGTCCATTTATCTGCATCACAATAGTAGAAGATAGCTCGAAGATATGTGAATCAAGATGGGCAAGTCATGAAATCAGCTTAGAATTTCATTTCCTAAATAGATTAAAGGAAGAAAAACCAATTTGAAGTGCCCTAGCCATTAGGCTAACCTTGCGGCCCTGCATATACTAATTTAAATATACGAAGTATTTCTATGCTGCAACGAGACTCGCTGTGATTGAACACGAGCAAAGCATCTGTTGCTTTGTGCACCTGAGCTGAAGACTACCTCATAGAATCAATCATATGTCCATCACACCTCAGTTCTTGAGCCATGTCATATTGCTAACGAAACAGAAACCTTGGGAGAATAAAATTAAGCTTAATAGCATTTGACCGATGCTACATAAACTATTGAAAGTCATAATTCAGGACTGAACGGTTAAAAAGATAAAACTTAGGGTAAGGTGATACCAGCAGGTTATCAGGTTGGAGACTTGAATGCCATTATCACACAGAAACAAGTATATTATTGATGTATTCTCGATAGTAAACGCCTATAACAAAAGAAGAGGACTACAATCACAATTTCATTACTTAAATTTGTTAACAGCCCAAATGATGAAATCTGCTATGCTATCAGTGTCGTATCTACATCATGAGGAACCAGGGCTTGGTCAATTCCCAGTCTGACAGATTGCCCCCCTTCAGTCTGATGGCCATGAAACCCATTCATCAGTCCATAGAAGTCATGATGTACCAGTGTCCCCTGTCCATTTCCAGGATGCTCCTTGTGAGATTGCTGCAGTTTCTTTGGGAGAATCATCTGGAAATTCAAACATGTGCATAAGCTAAAGACAAATCATAGAGAACACCAAGGAGATCATAGAGAAAAAAAATTGACTCGCCGCCATCTAAAACCTTAGCAAGTTTTTCTAGAGCCTCCAGGATAGCTCTTTCATGCTCCTACAGCCAATTTTCAAATTCATAAAGGTTACTACTTGTTGTAATGATTTGACAATCCCAAGTTCAAGCTCTTATCAATGTTTACAACAATGTATGCAAACAGAATAAGAACACATGCATCGGTTTATAAAAAGGAATAGAAATTACTCTTAAGACTAATTTTGCCTTTGCCACTTGAACTGGACTAGGATTTTTTGTAACATAGACTGACCTCTCAACGTGCCAGCAGCTAAGGGTTCAGAGATTGCAACAGAAAAGAATTTTCACACTTGTAATATATACTAAAAACTTCACATAAACATGATAAAGGGAATATAAAACATTGTGATCTGCATGCCACCCAAAACTTGAGAGGATTTGCATTAGATGGGCATATTCCAGGCAATTTGATTGTCTAGGTTTATTAGTATTTAGTAACTTAAAATAATTAGCTCTTTGAAACCAGGTCAAAGTAGGCCATTGCCAGGGACTCTTGTAAAATGGATAGGACTTCATCAGTAAGCGGAGCACCTTGAAAATAACACAATTTAACCTAATGAAACACTCTACCACAAATTTTTATCTCCGGAGCCAGTTGTTTTCTAATGGTATTACTGAAAAATGTCTCTGTGTACCTTGTGTAGTAATTTCGTGTAGCTGAAGTTACTACACTAAGAATAAATTTGAAGTTTGAGCAAAAATTGATTTGGAAGTATTGTACAAAGTAGACCCTAGCTTTCCAAAAGGAGTAGCAAGACCAAACATACTAGTGTAATCTAGCAACCATTTTTGTTGAATTTAACTACTTACTACAGTGAACTCAACATCTCGGTTACTTGTGTAACATACCAACTGAACTTTTTACCTCACCTGGTGAAGAAGCTTATATGTTGCACAGATCTCGATTACATCAAGAGCATGTGAGCCTTTCTTTGGTTGAGATTTCACCATTCCTTTTCATTTGCCATCAGATGGTGCCTGATAATTATGACATACTATTGTCATAGATTGCTCATAATTCCAGAGGGAAACTTAGCCAATTCACAGCAATGTTGATCATCCCTGATTTGTTCCTGGATGCAGCAAGGAAACATTGGCACAGCACAAATAAAATAAGAAATCTTAAATATAGGGGAATAGACAAAGTATATGGACTTTTTTGTGAAAAGTGGAACCTATATAACAACTAGCTAACTCTGGAAATGAATGGGCCCAGAAATTTGGCATTTCAGATTTTGGAAAATGCAGATAATTATTGATCATATTTCCTGGGTTGCAAACTGAATTGAGATTTGCACAATAGCTCCAAATTAGCTCCAGCAACAAAGTCAGCTCACTCCTCAAATTTCTAAACAGTTCCTTACATCTTGCAACTCTTTTGTCGAATAGGATATCAAAGTTGGAAAAACTAATCAGTTTCACTTCTGCACATTTAATTTCTCAAAACAGATAAGATACATTTATTAAAAGAAAAAAAATGCTCCTATCACCTCATATGCATAAACAATCAGCAAAATTATTTTAGAAAATAAAAAAAAAATAAAAGATAAAGGAAAAAGAAAGGGATCCTGATTTTAAAGTATTGAACTGGATATGCCCCTAAGTGTTGGCAAACATTAAACAAAAGTCAAAACTTGTAAACTCCCCCACCCCTCACCCCCTGACAAATAGATGGATGAGCCAATATACGCTTGTCATTTCAAAACAACATATCAACTACTGATGATTATGTATGAATAGATCATGCCTTAAACATGGCTCTCCTTTGAGCCCAAAAATTTCTCCATATTTTAGTCTAGTTTTTTATCAGCCTTGTGTTTGCCAGTAGATTCATTATTTGAAAGGATTAGAGGAACCAATTATCCTTTGAACTATCTGGTACATTCAACCTAAAATGTCGAAGTAGACAATGAATGCAAAATGATAAACAATCTCAGCTGTACAACCTCTCCTTACAGGTAGCGGAGAAGGAAGATTTCCAGAAGAAGGTAGAATGTGGGGCACAGATTTCCAAGATTGGGTTCCTAAAGAGGGTACACCATGTGAAACATATCTTTGAGATTTTGAGATAGAAGCTTGAGATGTCTTCACTTTTTTCTGTAGAGCATTGCCAACTGAATTGGGAGCAAAGCCAGGAGCTCTCACTTTACCATAAGGTGATGCTTGAGGATGCTGTACACCTCTCTGCCATTCCCTGCATCACTTACGCCAAAAAAAAAAATATGTTGGAAGATCAACCACATACTGAAGTTCTGTCATAAGCAAAACAACGGGATAAAGAAAAATAAATTAAGAGAGAAAGAATTGCAAATACCTTATCACTTTAATCAACTCATCTGAATTGATCTTCACAAGAAGTTCTCCATGTTCAGTATCTGTAACATTAAGTTTCTTTCTCAGCTCAGTAATAAGCCCTTCCTTACCCTGGACAATGATGTGAACATTCTGGTGATTATGATACAGCAATAATGACAAATTTGGAAATAAAACATGCAAGATAAAGACAACTTATATAACTAAATTAAACTCAGGAAACTTTAGTGCAAAATAACAGTCCATATACACTTTTGCATACCCATGAAAGGAGATCAGACTGAGCAATGAAAGCCCTCAAAACATTACCATATGCCTCTTTCTCGATACAATGAATTTGAAGCTTCATGACTTCATCCATTCAACCAAATTCTATCACTGGGAAGTTTTGTGAGCCTGAGCATAGTAAGGACTACTTTTTGTTTGGTACCATAATATAAAGTCAATGGGATCATTATACTAATGTTATGGGAATTCATATCCACCCCTTATAGGGATGAAATAGATAGATAAAAAGAGGTTTGAGGAACACTAATCCATGAAACAGACAACAGGATTTAGTCGAACACATATTATATAAAGCCTCTGGTGCTGGTATTCTGGCAAAACTAAGGTGAAGTAATCTTCTTCATCCATGCAAAGGATTAAACCTGGACTCTGCTCTGAGACAAACACCACAATCTCTTTTTCTATGCTTTGGTTAATAATTAAGAGAATCAATTCATCACAAAAGAAGAAATATACTTAAGCCAGATCTTTGAACAGGACGTGTGGAACTTAAATTTTATTCTTTGCCTTTTCTTACTGTCATTCATAACCAAATTAAGTATATTGGAAGCTTCCTATTATCCCATCCATTCCCAAGGAAGAATGTAAAAACAGCCTTATCAACAAGCATTAAGTAAAGAGAAGTCTAGAATAAGTTAAGTTTATTTAATATAACTTTCATCACCACAGAAACATTAGTTTCAATCAAGGTAACAATATAAAAGCAAGAGTACTAATAAAACAGAAGAAGGGTACATAAGGGTAAACAAAATTATAATTTAACGGACAACAAAAAGGAAAAAAAAAAAAAAAGAACTAATAATGTCATATATGTGTGTTTGATCAAACCCATTCTTCTTCAATAAACGAAAAAACATAATGAAAAGGCTCATTACTGAGCATTAATTAAAGTAGCAATCAACTTCTATATGCTGAACTTCCAGGACAGATATATACCTTCACCACTTTGACGTGTCTCATAAACCAATTTCATGTTTCATGGTTGGGAATGAAGAAATACAGTACCACTAATTTTCCCAAATGCAAAGCAGTTGTCTACTTGTAGATACATTCTCATGTTACAGACCTGCATGCCACCAGTAACAAGAACCATCTACTTTCCCATTTAAAGGGCCTTACTGGAACCAGATCAATTAATTACAAATGTACCAAATCTTAATTAAATTGGAAGTTTTCAAAGTTTTTAAATATAAGAACATATGAGTCAAGGTTAGATGTCACCTAATGGCACCCGTAGAAAGCATGCTACTATATTCACATGGTAATAATCAGCTGTTTGCAGCAAAGTATTTAAGAAGCGAAATTCAAGTGTTCTCTGTAATAAGTGTTTCCTTCTAATTTGAGCAGCATCTCTCTGATACTACCCGAATTTCTTAAACAAATACCATTTACTTCTTCTTCATTTTGTCTGGTTATGATAGATGCTCTGTCGGTAGATTTTCTTGCGTAGTTTTATAATCAAGTTACATTCATTCTTTATATAATCTACTATAGACTTTAGAAACTCTCAAGGAACAAATGACATCCAAAATCATCATTACTAAATAAAGAATCATTTGAAGTGGCTCTTAGCAGTTATCAAGATTGCAGATGAAACATGTACATTAGTGGTCACTCTCTTTCCATTTCGCTCACGTTATATTCATTAATGTTCTTCTCAACACATGTATACCCTTAAACTAAACTAATAAAACCTAACATCCAGAATGAACTCCTTCAATATCACCTTAGAATCGCTATATTTAAAAGAACAAAACCCATATCTATATATATTAAATCTTCACTTTGTCCTGGACATTAATTAATTCAGTATGAACCACAACTCAGTTCAGCACTTATTTGGCAGGTCCCACATAACAAATCCTTTTGAGACTTTAGTTTAATTCTTTGTATTCTGCGAAACATTTCTCCCGAGAAACAAATAGAAAAAGTGAGCAATAGCAAGAAAAATAACTGAAGCAAGTATGTTACCGTGTAAGGCACAATTATGTAAAGCAGCTCCCTTTGAGGTCCCACAGCATGGAAATTAAAAATTTCCAATAAATTGTCACGTCCGAATATTTTCTAGGGAAACAAACAGGAAACACAAACACGAGAGGTAAGCATCAGGCACAATGAAGTAAAGTAACTTAATGGGGTCCACAAGCTCCAAGATTAATATAATTTTAATTATTTACTATTCGCCAACGTTTTCTTGAGAAACAAACAGAAATGCCAGAGAAGAGTGAAGTTGAGAGGGAAAGATGCCGAAAAAGGAAGGAAAATTACCAATAAGGTTGCGAATGGATTAATCCATCTGAAAATGTGCGAACTAGAGATTTGTATGGCTTTAACCGGACTGAATCGAGAAACAATGGAGAGTTTATCTTCGGTGTGAAGCCAGATAGTGTTTACGGTGACTGTTAGCCGGAAAATAATGGCGGAACAGAAACCCTTCCAGGTGCCGACAATCCGGGGCACATTTACCGTTTTGCCCCCCCTTTTTTATTTATTTTTTTATTTTTTGAAAAAGGACCTTTTAATATATTCTTTTAAAGAAAATGCTACAATTTTCTTAAGTCAAATTTGTATCCTCCCTAAATTCATATATGTAAATTATATAATTAAACAAATATTATTTTAATTTTAAAATCACAGTCCTGTGATCACAATTATTATATAAATATTTTAAACAAATTAACATGAGAAATTATATTATTATAACATATTTTATACAATTTTCTTTTTTTATAAATTATTTATGAAGTTAATTCACATAACATACAATCAAATTCTAACTGCTTTATTTTTAAAATATATAATTTTTATGAAATTATCATATAAATTGAATTTCTTTTTAATTATAACGTTAATACCAAACTAATTTTATCACCATAAAAAAGTTATTACTTGATAAAGGTATAATTACAAAAATTATTATTTTAACTTAATTATTCCAAATGCAAATACCATCATAGTTCTTGGATCAGTTTCTACCTTATTTAAGGTTATTTAATCCAACAAGGATTAAAAATTTATGGATGAAAGAGTTTTCTAATCAAAATAAATAAATAGTAAAAAAAAGTATAATCCCGCGTGAGAAAGAAATCCATGTACAGCTATAAGAAAGAAAAAAAATCAAAAACCCATATAATATACCAACTTAATTGACTTAAAATATTTGTGTTGAGTGAGGCACAATAAAATAATTAAACCCTAACAATAACTTAAAAAATCTTATGAAGTGGTTAGAATATGCTTATGGTCTTAAAGTATCATAAGCAACTATGTTTAAGATATTCAATCGATGAACCAACTTTTTTGAAGAGAAGTATTATTGAACCTAAATGCAAAATGTTCAAAGATGATAAAGCAAGCAACAACATAGTCTAACCTCTATGGATGGTTTGTATGCCATCAAGAGCATGTTTGTATAGTTGGTGAATTGATGATACATGTGAATGAAAATATTTTTCTAAGTTGACTCTATCCCAAAGCTTACTCCTTTGAATTTTTAAATGGATGGTTGAAAAAATTCAAGCAATGACACACAATTTATTCATTCCATTATTCTACAAAGAGTGACTCGGTTAATATGAAGAAAATTATATATAGTTTGTCATTAATAAAAAAAATAATTAAATTAATAGGCTTTTAAAAGGGCATTTATAGCATGGATGAAATTGACTTGTTTTATCTAATACATGCCGATAACTCTCTTGCAACAAAGTAATTGGAGAGCTTAACATAAAATAAAGAGAAGAATACAATTGATATTTCTTGCAATAGTGATAGCTCTTACAAACTTTCACTTTGTGTCATT
Source organism: Swietenia macrophylla (assembly GCA_032401905.1). Taxonomy (NCBI): domain Eukaryota; kingdom Viridiplantae; phylum Streptophyta; class Magnoliopsida; order Sapindales; family Meliaceae; genus Swietenia; species Swietenia macrophylla. Next base: position 6,468,781 of record CP135571.1, read on the forward strand.
AATAAGTTTTTTAATCTAAGATATTTCAAAAATGTTAATTATGATAATCTCAATTATAAGTATTGAGTAAATTCAAATGTGTAGATGACCCTTTTTTTATGTTGATTTAAGTGGTTTGATAATCATTTGGATAAATATGCAATGCTTATCATGGATAATTGTACCATACATAAGAGAGAATCTCCCAAATTTTATCACAATGTTCCTATCACCAAATAACATTTCTAAGATTATTATTGACAATGCTTTAGTAGCATACTTTTAAAAATAGATAGAAAATCGTCTCTTGAAATCATCAAATATAAGTATTTTTGATAAATTATTAAATAAGATTTATTATGGATAATTAATATGAAGCCACGAATAATTGTTAACTATTTTAAGTACTGCAAAATTAAAATTTTCGTTGTCAAATTACAAATAAAGTGGATGGAGATAATTAAAGAGTTATTATAGAATTAAATAATTATATCCCACAACTTTACTATACTAATTAAATAAATATTAATCATCTAGATAAACAACAAATTATTTATACTTCAATTGAAGAAAAAAATTATTACTATAATTAGACAAGAAAAAATAATAATTTTAAGAATGATAGTATTGAAATGCAAAAATTTATGTGCTAAATGTACTTAAATAGTTAAAAATATTTTAGTTTTAATTAAAAGTTATTTATATTGAGTTATAAATTCAAAAATGTGATAATAATTTTAAATAATAAATTATTATTTCAAATATTTTAGAAAAATAATTTCTTTCATCTTTTGTTTTTTAATATAATATTAATTTTTTACAATATATAAATAATTATTACTATATATTAGCAAGTTTTTTAAAATTGAATATAAAAAATTTATAATTTATTATAATATAAAAAATATTTTTATATATAATTAGCCCAAATTAAGATTTAGAATTTAAATAATTACACAAAAGTTATTACAATGTAGAGTACTTTTTATATATTGATTTTAATGTATCATCCATCGTAAACTGGTTTTCATTTCCTACACTGGTCGTTGGTATGAGACAACCTAGGGCTTGGCTTGACAGGCTTAAATGGGTAGGCATTGGCGGTGGACTCGGTCGAATTTTGTTGCTTCGACTAGGGCCCATAATTCAAATAGCCTAGCACAGTATCATAGTTAGAATAATTTGTTATTAATTCAAAAGACCGACTGATCAGGCAATGTTATCATTTTGTCCTTATAAATTCAAAATTATCTCATATTTTATTCATGCAGGGGTAACATTTTCATTCACACAACCACGCGACGCTTTGTTTTAGTCAACACGTCATTTTCATGACTTTTAAAAGACCTATATTATATGAGATAATATTTTATTGAGGTAGTATTTGGAAGGTATATATGTAAATAAAAACCTGAATATACTCTTATATTCTATTTGATATGAGAAATAATATTTTTATTTATTCAATCACATGATATTCTCATCACAGTTAAATTCATCTATCGTGAATCTATTTAATCTGTATTGCTTATTTTCAAAATCTTTGAGTAATTTACATTCTGCGTAATAATCCTTTTTTAAGGCGATATTTAAGAAGCCACATATAAATAAAAACTTGAATATACTCTAATACTACTTATTAGGAGGTAGACACTTTTTATCAATCCAAAATACTAATCTATTTAGTAGTGTTGCGTGCCTCCCCTTATAAACTCAAAATAACCTATGTTCTATTCAATGTAAAATATAACAAGAGGGTAATATTATTTGCAATTTATTTAAACAGTGTTAACAATAATAATAGCTTATACAAGAATCATAATTTTTGACACAATTTGCCGAACTAATATAAATTTAATATAAATTTGTGAGTTTGATTTATTATAAAATGATACAATTATTACATCGACAAATATAATACAATATGATTAATAATTATATCGAATTTAAATTTAAATTTTTTGACATGTAAATTTATTTATTATATGATTAACTATTTAAATGATTATAATGTATTAATTTATTTTAATTTAATAATTTTATTTTATATTTTTAAATAATTTAATTATATTTATTACGTTTTAAAAGATATTTAATTGTATTTAGAATAAAATTAATTAATATTTATGTATATAATAATATTATTATTATAAAAATATATAAATATTAAATAAGTAATATATTTATAATTTATTTAATTATTTATTAATAGTATCATGTTAAAATTTTTAATTCTAACCATAATTATTAAAGGAATTCATTTCGACTTAATTTCTATTTAATATTACAAGGATAAATTTTAATATAAATATAACACAATAATTTAAATTATCATCCTATGCCCTTCTAAATCATAATTCTACACTCCAGCAATGCAAGCAAAGCAAATCATCATTTTTATCAGTTAATTAAAAGAGAGAACTGAGTACCATTAGTTACCCAACACACTCGACGATGATCGCAATCAAAAGTTAAATTTATTTATTTAATTATTTATTTATTTTTAAAAGATTACATGTATAAAACGAAAAAGGAAACTAAACAACAATGAAAATCATTATTAAGAAGTCCAAAAAGCAATGGAAATGTTTCGAAGTCGAAGTTGCAAGCATCAAACATCAAAGATTTTCCCTTGTAATCAAGCTAATCAGTTTGCAAAATAGAGGAAGCATCTTGACTATATTGCATTAAATTAACTAAAATATATAGGGTGGTAGATTGGATAGTGATGCAAATGGAATAAACACATGGGTTATTTGAATTATGCCACGATGAACGCCAAAGTAAACATTTATCTATGAGGGTTTTTATTTGACATTGTAAATAGAACATGGCAAGAGTGTATGCACATAAGGATTCCTAATACCTATTATTGCTCTGATGTGTTATATTATAAATACACCCTTGTGGCTCTCTCTTTCTCCACAGTTATCTCTTCTTCCACAAATTATCAGCCTTCTAAGAAATTGAAAGCTAAATTCATTACTGATCCATCATGGCGAATCGTCCGAATGCTTCTCTTCAATGCATCGATCTCACCAACCCTAATATCCATGCAATATATATATATATATATAGAGTTAATTAACTAATAATCTTCTTAAGCTTGAGCCATAGTTCCTTTTCTTTCCTTTGAGGGATCATCAGTTTTTTGAGCTAGCTATAGAGGAAAGAAAAGAAATACAGAAAAACAACTTTGAAATATGAGTTAACTCCATGATGTAAAATGTTGAATTGACATTCCTGTCCAATCAATTCAGCATCTTGCATTACAATAACAAAGGTTAAATCTAAACATCATTTAAATATCCATTTTGAATTTCCTAACAATGGTGTAGAATTCATATAACTTACATTTTAGATATGTCTTCCTATTTTGTATAATTTAGTCCTAGAAAGAAAGAAAATGAACTTTGGCTCATTCGACTCATCTCTAGATTCTCTCTTGAATACAGACGATGTTTGTGGTCTTTCGGGTAATGAAAATTAGAACAACTATCAATCTTATGATCAATGTACGTAACATTTACTTAAATTTAAAAGATTATATTTGAACTTTTTACTCATAACTCAAGTAGAATTGATCATTGAATTCCCTCTTTGCGGAGACTACGTTGTGCATTCTCAATAAAATCCTTCGGGTATGCAATAATTCGTAAGTATGATATTTATTTTTAATATAACTTAGTGGTACATCTACTGTTACTATGATATATTAAAACCAAATAAAAAATAAAAAATATAAAGATAAATAACCGATGATAATATTTTAAACGTATTATTATATATAAATGTATAAGAGACTAATTCGAATATTTATCACCAATATTGAGTATTGGTTTCTTAATTTGAATTGTTGTTTTTATTATTATAAAAATAATTATTATTTAATGTCACAAAAAAATTATTTTATTTTAATATTTATGACAGTTCTATTTTATCATTTGTTAAATATTTCTTTCTAATAAATAATTTTATTACATTGCTTTAAAAAAAAAAAATCATAACTACTTTTCTCTTTATCTTGCCCTTCTCATCTACTACCCAACCACCATTATTGTTTTCAATTTTTCTCTCTTGGGCTAATTCCATTGTTTTCCACAATAATATATTTTCTCAATAAATTTAAATTTTTGCATTTTTATACTTTTTAATCGAATATTAAATTTGAATAAATTTTTTTTCATACTTAATTTACAAGTTTTGACAAAAATTATATATATATACAAGTTGTCTGGATTCCCTCCTTTGTGATACCATTCAAAAGTAATAAGCTTAGACCTCAGGTGGAAAAGCTAATACGACGTTAAAGAGACCGCAAATAGTATATAGTCTTCGTTTAATAATTGGCTATGATGACATTTAACTACAATTGTTGCAAGATATAAGTATAAAATATTAAATATAATTAAAAAATGAGTGAAACATTATTAAAAGTTAATATTATCAATACTTTTTCCAGTTTCACATTCAAAAAACAATAGAATCATTATAATCTTGTACCAGTGGTAGCCTTGCGACTATTAATACAAGAAGGTTGGTTGGGTTAATTAAAATTTGATTAAAAATTTAGACTTTAAATTTAAAATTAATTATATTTTATTATTTATTTTTTAACCTAATTTTAAATTTAATAAAAGTTATACTTTAAAATCTCAATCATGTCTATCAAAATTCGAGATCAGTCATGTTTTAAATGAATCCTAAATCATGTGAAAAATTTTACCATACATGATGGGATCATTTTTGCATCCATTGTAACATACATCCAAACTTTTCAACTTGTCCATTACATATTTTAAGTTTTAAGTTTGTATTTAAGTATTCTTGTTTTATGTTCTAAATTTTTTATTAAATATTTCTAAATTTTTTGTTTCATATTTCAAGTCATTTTGTAAACCATTTCAAATTTTGCGTTAATCCATTCAAATTATCTATTATATGTTCCAATTTTTGTACAAAGGAATTTAACTTTTGTATAAGAAGATGTATGTTACACTGATTTTATATTAGTTGTTCCCTTTGCATCATATGTTTGTGAATTATGCACATAATTTTATTGTTTGCCAACTTTGTCACTTGATTTTAGGATTAATCTTCCCTAGAAATCTTGTAATTTTTGTTGGTATTTTATTGATATTAATATGAGTATTACTTGTGAGTTTCAAAATATATAATAAATGAAACTTTTCCTATGGGAATTGTGTTATTAATTAAAATTAACCTTATAAAAGATATAATGTTTATATTTTAATTATTGTGAAGTATAAAGCAAACTTATAATTTTGATATAATAAAATTGGACTTGGTTATGGCGCCCTTGGGCATTGTTGTTTTTTTCCTTTTAATTTTATGTATAAGGAACTTGAAATATTTTTTTATAAAATTTAAAATAAAAAATATTAAAACATATAAGATAAATATTAAATAATACCTAAAAATATAATAAAAATTTTAAAATATATTAAAAAATTTAAAACATATAATAAATAGTATTTAAAACATGTACGAAAAATTTAAAATGTCGTTTGGAGGACTTAAAAAATATGAGACAAGGGCATCCTTGGATACTGTAGCATAACCCTATAGAATTACTACTAGTCAAGTATAAATAAATGAGTGATTGGTAAATACATTATAAACTCTATAAATTAATAATCTTTATTATATAATGCTTTCATGCAGTCTTGACTTAGGTCTAATAGGCTAAATTAATAATTTAAATAAATAAATAAGATAGTATTTTTCTTGAATCTTTGTATAACTATGTCATTTCATTTATATCATAAATTAATAATTTATTAAAATTATAAATATAATAGGCTATAATATTTTATTAAAATATAACTATTATTACTTGTTTTTTCTTGAAATTTAAATTTAACTAGATCACATCTCTAATTTTTTAGAAATTTTCTCTACAATACTTTTTGAGTATATATATAATATACTCTTTACAATACTTGCATAACATTTTATGTAGCTCATCTGTCATGATAAATTTTTAAATACTTTTTAAATAAGAAGTCATTATAAATGTTTAAGTAATTTATAACATAAAATATAATAAGATTTTTTGTTTGTTTATATAAATATTATTTTTAATATAATTCATTGAATATATTTAATGAAATTAATGCAATTATAATGAGTATTATTTAAATAACTGGATAAGTACAACAAATTTATTTTTTTAGACTAATTTATGTATATTTAGTAGATTAATTCATGTTCAATTGATTAGATTGAAAAAAAAAATTTATTTGATTAAATGTATGTTCATCAATATTGTAAATACACTCTATAAATTAATAATTTATTAATAAATTAATAACTCTTTTAATTAATAGATTTTATATGAACCCAACAATATTAATTTATAAAAGAACTTTTAATATTAAAAAAAAGCTTTTAAGTAACAACAAAAAATCTATCTATATGTTCAAAGAAGTGTTTTTGATTGATTATCAAGTGACTAACAATTTTCTACTAAAAATATTATTAATATAAAATTTAATGAAAATAACTATTACCAATAGACCCTACGTTTGATTAAGAATAATTAAATTAAATTTATTAACAAATCTTAAAATAATAAAAAGGGTGGTATTTCCCCGCTCACTTTTTTTATAACGCAAATTTGGTTAAACTTGTATTTATTGAACAAAATATTATTTTTATTGGTGATTAAAAGATTCATTTTGGATGATTTTATGTTCGCATCTTTTATTTGTGAATCAATTTTTGAATTAAATTTTCGAACAAAACAAATTTTGTTCAGAGAAAATACTCATCAGACAAAATTAGTTTTAGGCAGAGAACAGTTAGTTCTCTGGACAGAATAAATTTTGTTGAAATAGAAAACCAATTTTTCTGCACAAAAAGAATTTTGTCAGAAAAAATAATGTTTTGAAAAAAAAACAAATTTTATTTAAAAAAAATTTAATTTATTTACACTGTTAAGGAAAAATAACTGTTTTTCTAGATAAAATATTTTATATCAGTTGTTTTCTCTGGATAAAACAAAATTTGCCATCAAAAGTTGTTGAAAATGGTTCAAAAACAAATTAACAAAAATAAATTAATTGTAAAATAAATTTAAAGTATTAATAAAAATTAAAAATTAGTATTAATATTTTAAATAATGTTTATTTAAAATTGAGGGCGGATAAATCTTCCCCGTAATATAAAATACATATTTTCTCCTCGCGCCTTCGAAACAGATAAAATCCTCCTCTTTCTCACACGCTTCTTTCCCCTCCCTCTCCCTCTCAGTTGTGTAGCCACTGAAGGAACGAACGGACGAACAATGTTAGCAGCAAACCCTAGCGGTCTACATAATAGGCCGTACTATCCACACTCTTCTCCTTTCTTACTCCCTACTCGCTGCAAGCTTTCTTTATCCCCGAATTGTCCTCGCTTCGTCACTTCAGGAAAATCTTCTACGTTTCGTTCGCTCTCGGTGCTTTTATCAAGACGAAAATACAGCGAGAAGTTTCGTTTTAAGTCCTCCGCAACAGAACCGGGCATTTCTGAACCGGTTTCGCATGATGCGGTGCCGAGTTTTCCCCAGCCGGTTTCTGTTAAAATACCTTTCGGTGACAGACATGTAAGTTCTAAATTGGTTGTTTACGCTTGGTGCTTTTGAATTTCATGTTAACGATGTAGATTTATGCATGGTTTTCGTTTTATCTGTACTTGTTTTAGTTTAAGTGGTTTGAAAGAGATGATTGTCAGTGTAAAGAAATTAGTGTTGAAAGGTAAATAGTTAATGAAACATATGTGTTGTTACAGTTGTGGATGATTGTAATTTATCCTAATAATTGAACAAGGAATTAAGAAATGAAGAGTTTCAACACTGAGAGTTTGCCGTCATAGTGTTTGAGTATTTGCTTTAATTTGTTGAGGTAGCCTTTGTTGGAAGGGTAATCATCCTCCTGCACATTATAGCTAAATGGATTGGTTAATTCTGTTTTAAATTTGCGTTCAAATCTCTTTGTTTTTAATACGGGAAGTAAACTATACGGCATTGTAATTGCTTTACAAGCTTTATCTGTTTTAACTGAAAATATTTCCGTGAAGACTCTAATTTGGAATTGCCAAGTGAACTTTTTTCCTATCAGGTCCCAGTAATTTTTTTTTAATCTCTCTTTGTTCCTGGAACTTATTTTGTTTTGGAGAGTAATCTTCCCAGTAAAACTTTTCTGTTGAAGTGATTGTCTATATATGCCTATGGACTATGCCATTTCATTTTCCTTTTGATCATTGCATGTAATGGTTTTACTTCGTAAGTTGCACTTATGTATGTTCCTTCAGTTAATTATTTAATTTTTTGGCTGTGATCTTGTAGATTTTGGTTGAGACTGGCCATATGGGGAGACAAGCGAGTGGTGCTGTTACAGTGTCAGATGGAGAAACTGTAAGTACTCACTTGCTCTGAGGGTCCTACTTATGACACATATTATATAAATTTTGAAAAGTATATTTTGTTTATATCTCGCTAGCTTGATTTTCATTGTGAGATTTCTCAAATATCATGACTTTATTACTGAAAAATTAGATTCATATAGAGTTTTATTCAAACATGTCGAGATAATAACGTCTCTATGCTTATTCTAATTTTGTAGAGATACATCAAAATGTGTGATAATAATTACATGGTAGTAAAGAAGAGTAGTCATTGCTTGTGGTGGAAGTATTTTCTAAAGCTGAATATGAAAAGATATTTCCTTACCTCCAAGAATGAATAATGGTGGATGTGAATTAATACGAAAGGGAAGGAAAATCAGCTTATGAAATCTAAGGAAAAATGTTAATAAAACAGGGTCTTCAAGAGCTCAATTTGGTGAATTTAATCTTATTATTGAAGACCGAGTGTAATTATTAGATCTTGAATTTTAACTGACTGTTTCTGAAATGACTTTTGATATAATTATAAAGAACTAATGTGCTAATGCTTATTGTAGATTGTCTACACGACTGTTTGTTTGGCTGATGTCTCAAGTGATCCTTCTGACTTTTTTCCTCTTAGTGTAAATTATCAAGAGCGTTTTTCAGCAGCAGGTCGGACAAGGTGATTCTTGCTGTTGTGTGCCGCATATTTTTTTCTTAATTTTATCCCATTATTTACTGAAATAAGACTTATTTTTATGCTTAACATTTGACATTGCTTCAGTGGAGGCTTTTTTAAACGAGAAGGCAGGACAAAAGATCATGAGGTATGGCTAATGCCCCCTAGACGTTTTCTTTCATTGATCGTTACTGCCATTTTTTTTTTTTGGGTATGATTTTAGTTTGCTGATAATACTATTTTGCAATAAGCTTGTAATGATTTATTTTCATGTTATCCATTATATTTTAAGCACCCGGATATGAAAGAGAACTAAATTACCACAAAATTGATGTATAAGTTCTTTACATACGTACAATTTTGAAGATTGAGATGTTGTGTTATTCACTTAGAGTTAACCTCTGTCTCTGCCAACAACTAATCTACGAAATTATACTGGTACATTAAAAATAAACATTCAAATATACATACTTTTATTGCTTACAGTACATAGCTTTTATGTGTACTTTTTGATGCAGTGTACCCTTTAAACTGTGAAACCATTTACTATGTTATGTATGCAGAAGATCAACATTGTTTGATAAAGTTCTTATATTTGAATAGCCTCATATTGATACAAACTGACTTTGATATGCTTATTGTCTCATTGATAATTCATCAGCTAGGAGTTAATCATTTTTTTAATCTCTGTTCTGGCTATCTGTGAAAAAATGTTGGACATCATAGTATTTCCTAAAACACATCATCAGTTTTTTCTTTTTTAAGAAATTTCCTCATGCCTTTTTAATTTTGTGAAATAATTTTCTTATTGATGTTATCTGTCCCATTAGTACACGAATTTGCCAACTAGGGTCTTGGAGCTCTAAGTTGGCTATGATGATGTGAAAAAGAAGTCATCAAGAATTTGAATACTTTGCAGAAGTAAATAGTAGAATCTTCTTCATTATTTGAACTTGATGATTTTGTTTACGCCTTTAAATTTGTTGTTGTCATCATCTGTACCCTCATGTACTCTTTCTGTATGGGGTTGCATGTAGGTCCTTGTTTGCAGATTGATTGATCGGCCTATTCGTCCAACTATGATTAAGGGCTTTTACCATGAAACTCAGATACTATCTTGGGTATGCTTTTTTTGTATCTCTTTTGAAGAATTTCATTGCTTAATTTTTTTGGTTTTAGGAAGAAAAAGACATAATTGTTTATGATGGAATAAATAACTTAAAAAATGGCATATCATTATATTGGGATATCTCAACATTCTTATTATGAATTTTATGGATAGTTTACATATCTTTAACTACAAAGTTAAATATTTTATTGGTTCAATATGAGAGCAAAAATATCTCAGTAATTGACAAAGTGAAAATGAAAAGACATTGATATTATATACCGGATATAATTGGATGTTGGGTACTTTACCCTTATATCATTGATGCCAGCATTATTGAAATACATGTTGACTATCTCTTACATGTCTATCATCAGTTTCATGAGTCGTGTTCTTATTTAGTGTTAATAGTGGTCATTTACTAGCTACTTTTTGTGAAAATTTGATGCATGAATAAGTATGATTAAATGTGTCCCTCTTTCGTCATTTGCACACCTCATTTTGCTTGGAGTTATCTTCTCCCTATGTGTACAGGTTTTGAGCTATGATGGTCTGCACTTCCCTGATGCTTTGGCAGTCACAGCTGCTGGAATAGCGGTGTAAGTCTGATCACATTTTTGTGTCTTACTATTTTCTTGGAAATTTATGGATGATTTATGGCACTAAGACATCTAGCTTCAATTTCTAATCATTCAATACCACAGTGCTCTTTCAGAAGTGCCAAGTTCAACAGTGATTGCAGGAGTTCGAGTTGGTCTAGTTGGTGATAAGTTTATTGTGAACCCGACAACTAAGGAGATGGAAGACTCGGATTTGGACTTGTTGCTGGCTGGCACCAGTGATGCAATATTAATGATAGAGGTTTGCTCTCATTTATATTTTGTGTTTATTGCTGGTTTGTCAATAATCATAATGGTTACAATTCTATGTCTCACAAGTCTTGTTTTAGCTGTGTAAAGCGGTTTCATATTCCCTCACCTGGAAAAGTCTCTGTGAGCTTGCAGGGAGCGTCTGCCAAATTGTCTAAATCGTAGACATGCGAAAAACAAGTTTGGACTAGGAAAGTGGAAGTGTCTACAAGTCAAATGAGTTAACAATAGGATTTTAGTGCTTGATCTGATTCCTTTACACAAAGCAACAAAGAGATCAGTTTGATTGACAATAGAGAGGCAAGCTATTGAAGCTGGATACTTTAAGATAAAGATGATACAAGGGCTGTGCTAAATTTTGGAATACACTTCAATTTTTGTATTCTAGTTAATGCTGAGCATTAACAACAGTAAAATTGATCTGCGGGATGCAAAAAGAGATGAGATGAGGAAAATCATATCTCTTTCATTGTTTCCTCTTACTCATCTTTTTCTATCATACCATATGCTAATTTTTAAAATATTGGTGCTATATCTAAAATTCATCACAACTTTAACAAAAGAGTTTCAAGATCTAGTAAATGATACAATTTGAGTTTTCCATTCTAATTTATTTGGTCAGAGTCTCATTCTCAAAATAGTAAGACTATAACTACAAACAGTTTTCCAACTTCCTAAACATGTTGAGGAACGGCTAGTGCTTTTAAGATTCATACATATTGAGGAATGGATTGTTATAATTTGACCAAGAGGATGATAGTATTATGTTAGGTTTCACTTGTCACATTACCTTTTTCTTCCTGGTGAGTGCTGGGAAATATTGGCTCTTTCTTTAATTCAACACAACATTTTAATGATTGTTTGATTAGGCCTAATGGACTCTCTTCTTCCCCACATAAAAAAAACAGGTGGGTGAAGGGTGAGGTTGGGTTCTATCCTGCATAGATGCAATATTTATCACATTTGTTTTTTTCTTTTCCTAATAATCAACAAAATGATGGTCGAATAATCGTCTTGTTGATGCTCACAAAAATGCATGAACGTTAATCTGCAGGGCTATTGTGATTTTCTTTCGGAAGAGAAGTTGCTTCAAGCAGTTCAAATTGGGCAGGTTGTTCTTTTATCTAAGTATGTTGCTTACCTGCTATTTAAGTATATCGGGCTGGTTTTGTCTCAGTTTCTTAAGAAAGTTTTGTGTGTCTAAATGCAATATACGTTAATCTGCAGCTGGCTACGAGCAACAGATTTTATTAATAATCTCCACTGTACTTATTTCTTTCTTTACACAGCAGTGTCATTATTTATTTTCAGGATCTTTGAGTTAGCTCCTTAAACCTGAAAGTTTTTGTGCTAATGCTTCTGGGCTTGCAATTTGTCGCTTCAAGCAGAAAGTTTCAACTCCTCTCCATTTTTGTACTTTTAGTATTTTTGCTTAATCAGAAGTGAAAAGCAAGTGTTTTTGGCATGTTCATTATTTTAATTGACATTAGTTAATTTAAGTATCATGGTTTATTTATTAAATAATATAAGTAAATCTTTCATGGTCTTTTTATCCTCTTCTATATTGAATTTGAGCTAAAGGCTTCTTTGGCAAAAGATGCATTAGTATGGTATGTACATTTATTTGTCTATATGTCTAATGGTAGACAAGTAAAGCAGTACTGTACATTTTTTCCCAAGTAATTATATGCTGGCACTTTCAATTAAATCTTGATACCACAAGGAAAAGATATTTGATTATGAGGATTAAATGTCTTGTTTTGTGGTTTACCAGAATTGCAAATGTTTGCGATGGATTGTTTGGGTTGAAAAACCTTTTTTGGGATCTTTTGGTATTGGTATCTTACCTTTTAATTTGTTTGCTAGTTTTTTTGTTTTTCCCTTTCTCCCACACCCCCCCCCCCCTCTTTCTTTCCTTTTTTTCCCTTGGCATCTGTTATGTTTTTAAAACAAGATTTAACATGTCAACATTATTGCTGCTATGATTGGCTCTCTATTTTTCTTTTAAATAATTTTCACTTTTTTAATCTTTTAAATTTTACAAGAAATAAACCAAAGCTCTCCCTAGTCCGGTGTGATTGGGATTGGAATCCCAGATCTCTTGTGTCACTCCAAAGGTTTTACCACTTGGACCAATTACCACTCACACCCTCTCTCTTTTCCTTTTTGAGAATATTAGTAAACGTAATCACTAAAGATGTAAACTTTTCCTTCTCACAGTTGATAGTTGAACTCTTTACTTTTGACTATCACCAGGATGCTGTACGGGCAATTTGCAATGGGGCAGAGGCTCTGGTTAAGAAGTGTGGTAAACCAAAAATGCTTGATACAATCAAATTACCACCTCCTGAGCTATACAAGCACGTTGAAGTATAATTTCTTTCTTCGCCTTTAATTGAACAAGTATGCTTGTTATTTTCTTGAGGTTTGTGAAGTAGCTATGTTTTGATCATTGTTGAAATGTTGGTCTTTTCTTTCTTATTAGCCTAATACTTTTTGTTATACTATACTCTTGTTTCTTATAGAAGAATTATATTCGTCTAATACTTATTATGTTGTAAATAATTAAGTTCCAAAGTTATTGAAGAAGCTAGCATGTAGTTTCCTTATTGACAGCAAGATAAAAGGAAAACTTGATGTTTCTGATTATGTTGATGTTGAGAGATTCAACAGAAATAAGGGAAATCTTAGGTACTTTGTTTATCTATGATTGAGAGATATAGAGATTTTACTGTCATACTTGAGATTTATATCTGTCATAGAGAAATAATCAATGTCACAATCAATTCAAAGTGTGCCAGAAGTTAAATAGTTCAGCTTCTAGAAAGTGGCTTTTAAAACCTTTAAAAATGGTCAATATGGGATGTCTGAAGGCAACATTTTTATTTTGTAAATTTCTGTTCTTTCTTTTCTCTTGCTCATACAAAGGAAACTATTGTAAGATAATTAGTACTAATGTATTTATTATGCATCACTTACAGGAAATTGCTGGTGAGGAATTAGTTAAAGTGTTGCAAATTAAGAACAAAATACCACGAAGAAAGGCTCTCTCAGCACTGGAAGAAAAACTTTTAATGATTCTTACAGAGAAGGGATATGTCAGTAAGGTTGAAACTGTGGGAACTGTTGAAACAGTAGCAGATTTACTTGAGGATGAAGATGAGGATGAGGAAGTTGTTGTGGATGGTGAAGTAGATGAAGGTGATGTCCACATAAGACCAATTTCAAGGAAACCCACTCTCTTGGTAAATCCTATTTGTACTTTACTATTCAACTTATCGGATATCATTGGCCCTGCCTGTAAGTCATATTACCTAATAATTCGTCCTATTAATGAACTTTTAATAGCTTTCTTTTATGTCAGTGAAGTTTTACGAGTTTCATATAGTATCTCAAGCTTTTAACCTATTTTTATGATCCACCTCTGGTAGCTGTTTTCCGAAGTAGATGTGAAGCTGGTATTTAAAGAGGTTGCTTCCAAATTCCTGCGGAGACATGTTGTGGAGGTATAGGGGAGAAATTTAAATAAAAGCTTCCCATTTGTAGTTTTAAATTTGTGCATAATATCTACTAGATCTTTTCTGCTATCATAATACACATCATGTATCTTTTTCTTATAGTTATCCAGAAAGCTAAATTACTCTGAATTTTGGAATGTTGAATATTCAGGTTTATGTTGTTGAACAGAATATCATTTCTCTTAACACTAAGATTTCTTTTGGCTCAAAGAGTGCTTGTGTTATCAACGTGGTTTGCAGCCTTATTTTATCAACATTTTGAGAATTTTAATTGATTTTTAACATTCTTGTTTTGTAATAATTTGCACTAAAGTTTCAAATTCACATTTTGGATTTTGTGTGGTAAAAATTTTCAAGTTCTTACTCAACATGTTTTCTGTATTTGATTTTTATATTCTTCTTATGTATACTATCATCTAGGTCCAATAACTTTAACTGGGATGTGCTTTACTAAAATACACAGAACCTTTTTTCAACAACACCGTGACTGCTGCTGAGTATGTTAAAATCTGATATTGATTTGCTTCTTTTTTCTTTCATCCGAATTTTAACAGGGAGGAAGAAGAAGTGATGGACGATTCGCCGATGGAATTCGTCCAATCCACTCAAGATGCGGATTACTTCCTAGGGCACATGGAAGTGCTCTTTTCACACGTGGTGAAACTCAGGTTTGAAGTTGAGCAGTCTAGTTGGTTAAACATCCCTAGATGATCACATAATTATCTATTTTATCCATCTATTGTGCTGTGAGTCTTTATTTTTGTATGTGGGTCTATGTGGAAATTGTTGTTTATATATTTCCCGTGGTGTGTTTTTTTTTGGCTGTCCTTCCTATTTAAAGAGCATGATCACTCTGTTGATGTATGACTCGTGTGAAATCTTCTTGAAAACTGAATCTGTTTTTTATGCATGTTTATTTGCATTTAGCTTCACACTTACCTCTCCACTTGTCTTCACATTCGAGTTTGTCACTTCTCCTCTTCCTTTTTTTTTTTTTTGTGAGATGAGACATACTTTTAAACATGCTTCCCAAGTTATCCTTTCTTTAAAACCATTTGGTTGACTCGCGTTTATCTCACTCAGGCTGACAAAAATAAATTACTTGATTTTTTATTTTAATTTGTTTCGTTAAATTTTGGAGCTCCAACTTGTATGTGCTATTATTGGAATGTTTGCAATTTGCAATTAAAATTGGCCAAATTTGGGTGGAGATGATATATTTGACTCTTTTGTGGACTATTTGTTGACCATTTTGTAAACTTTATTTCATTTATACAAGTTGAAATGTCCCTGTCTTGAGTCTGTATAATTATTCTTAAGACAATCTTAGTATGCTCTATAGTATAAAACAAAATATTCAACTTATTGGCATCCTGCCAAGAAAAATTCGGTAGAGTCTTCCCTATATTTTGGACAAAACCAACCTGCAATTTAACACAAAAACGCTTCTAAAGTTTTCTGATGTTCAACCATACCCCATCTATTCATTGTACCTTAAAATAACTACATGCATCTGGAAATAGATATAAATTAGTGTAATAAATCCAAAGTCACCTTGAACAATTTAAAAATTATCAAATAAAAGTCCATTTCTTCTAATAGTAATGCATGAGCCATAATAATCAAGTAACTAGTGGGTCATAAGAGATATTTCATGAATGAGCCAACAAAAAGATCTATGTAGCACCATTATGTAATCCAACTTGTGAACAATGATCTCTAAGTTGACTAATACTTGTGACCTCTTGAGGGTGAAAAGTAAAATAAAAAGGGATGAGTATAAAACTCAGTGAGTAGATGTAAATTCAAAACTAAACTATAAATAAAATACATTATATAAATGGATGTTCAACTATAAGTACAATCTACAAAATTTTAATTCTGATGTCAAATAAAAAATTTTTAATTCTTCAGTCATTCAATAGGCATGTAAAATCTACAAAATTTTACACCATACTGGTAAAATCTCGCTGTCATTGTATTAAATATAGTTTTAACTCATAATTCATAATTTATGAAGAACCACATGAAGAAAACATACATTTTTCTCACACTTTAACTACACTAGAACCCAGGGGAATAAACTCATCATACCCTAAAAACTCACACTGGCAGAGCAAGGAATAACTAATCATGATCTTGTCATATGTATATGTAGAGCACCTCCCAAAGGGCAAAGCACCCGGACACACGGCCCAAATCCTCAATGTGTCTAGAAGAGTTTCGAATTACCTAAATCTGAATATGAAATTTCTTTTGCTTGGGGAGGGTACAGTCTAGAGATTCCTTGAAAACTTATATTTCTTGACAAATTTGACAAATTTCTTGGTTGTCAATTATGACAACTAGTTTATCTCCTTATTTGTCTAGGGGTAAGTTAGAATCTTATATTACCAGTCATGGTCTATCTAGTTGCCTTAATAGTCCATGTGGTGGCCATCACAATTTTTGGGTTTGATAATTTTCTCTGTTTTCTGAGATAAAATTGAGGAACCATGCCCTGCCATGTAGATTATGAGCATAGTAAATGACATTACCATGTCATTGTTCCTTATATTTGTCTAATATTATCTTGTTTTTCAGTCTCTGGCTGTGGTTACACTTGGGGATAAACAAATGGCACAAAGAATAGACAATCTCGAGGGGGACGACGAAATGAAGAGATTCTACCTTCAGGTCTCTTTGGCATGATTTCCATTGAATTAGTTGTTCTGTTGTCAACCTTAGTGACTTTTCCCATAATGAAAAGAAGACAGTTTATATTGCTCACAACTGTGGATTTGCCTTTTCTGTAATATTTCAGTACACATTTCCTCCATCAAGTGTTGGGGAAGCCGGGCGGATTGGAGCACCTAGTAGAAGAGAAATTGGACATGGAATGCTTGCAGAGCGAGCTCTTGAACCTATATTGCCTTCTGACAGTGATTTTCCTTATACTATTCGTGTGGAGAGTACCATAACTGAAAGCAATGGCTCCTCAAGGTGGATTCCCTCTTTTTCCTTCTCTTTTTCTTCTCCTCCAATTTCTTGGTCATTTTAAAAGCAGAAACATGTACATAGATAAATTTTCATATATATTTGTATACACTATTTCAATTTTTGAATAGTCAAAGCCTTTGATATCTTTCATTGTTTTTGCATGAGCACTCAACTTCCCTGCTCCCTCTCTGATTTTATAATTTCACTTGAAGTCATTTTTTAGATCTTAGAATTAATACTTAAACATCAAGTTTCATTGCATAACAGCATGGCGTCTGTTTGTGGAGGTTGCTTGGCACTGCAAGATGCTGGGGTTCCAACAAAGTGCTCTGTTGCTGGGATAGCAATGGGTATGGTTTTAGACACTGAAGAATTTGGGGGAGATGGAACACCACTAATTCTCTCTGACATAACTGGATCAGAAGATGCATCTGGGGATATGGATTTTAAGGTCATATGTGCTAGGGTTTCTATTTTTATTTTTATTATATTTGTTAAGGTATGGGGTTTTATGTTGCTTATAGATAAAAGTTTGGAAGGTGTTGTTTGCTCATTTACAATGGTAATTGCAGGTTGCTGGAAATGAAGATGGCATAACTGCATTTCAGATGGACGTAAAGGTTGGTTATCATTGAAGAAAAAAACTGGGTTAAAGATGTTTCTCCCATAGCTCAGTGATTTGTGTTATTCGACATTTCTAAATTTATTTGGTAGTCTTAAACTATAATTGATGGCCTCCCATTAAAACTATATATATGTATAATTAATGACCATTTCTGTGATAGGTAGGAGGAATTACTTTACCTGTTATGGAAAAGGCACTTCAACAGGCAAGGGATGGCCGCAGGCATATTCTTGGTAAATCTAACATTTATCTTTAGGATTTGGCTACAATACAAAATCTACAATTTCAAACATCCTACGTTAATGTAGAAAACTCTAATATAAAACTTGAAACACAAAAGTAAAACTTAAAACAATTAACATAAAAGTTGAAAAAAATGAATTAACTTGGCTAATCTACATAAAAGTTGTATGTATTTTAGTCAAACCCTTACTTTAGAATCCATGAAATATCTCGGTTTATTAGTTTATATGAAAGAAAGTTATAAAAACTTTTGATTTGTACCATAAGATTCCCGTTCAATTCTAGGTGCTTTTAAGTGGTAGGTTAATTACGTTAATTGGTTTCTCCTGATTTTAACATGGCTAATCTTCATAATGTTCACATATTTTATTTTTAAAATAGTAGAAATCATTTTCAATTGGGTTGACCGTTCCAATGTGTGTCGTTCAAGTCAATTTAGGCATATATTTGACCAAAACTAGGGATTGACTACAATACATTGGATGTATTGTTACATCCACTTTGTTTTTCAAATTTTATGTTTCATGTTACCACTTTTGCATGTTAGGGTTCAAGTTTTAGATTTTAGTGTTTTATTGTTTATGTTACTCGTTTCAAATTTTGTGTGAGGGTTTTCACCTTTTTTATAGGATGTTTCAAATTTTATGTTACAAAAAAATTGGAGATACATGCAATGTATTGTAGCCAATCCCCCAAACGGAACCCAAATTGTGTCTTTGAAACTACTTGTGCTTTTATTTGAGATTAGGACAATGAATTTTGGTTGGCTGTGATCTTCGGAGGACTTGAGTAGAGATGGCCTTTGGTTAATCATGAACTGAGGGAGTGCTTGATTTCATTGTAATTCTTGATTTCTGGTCTCCTCTGGATCTTCTGTTTATTGGGTACTTCCTTCTCATATCAGTACACTGAATGCACCTTAGTCCTTCTATAACAAATATGTTACTTACGATGATGCCATCTGAGCCATTGAAACTTTTAGAACAATTAACAATTTACTGTTCCACATGAATATGTTCTTTTGGTGTGTAGCTCTGAGGTTATTGGTCCACTTCATGACTTTGTTACTTGTTTTTTTCTTGGTTGTTGATACCTTTGCTGATCTAACTCATTCAATCTAAGAAATAATAATGCTGACCTATATGGTCAAGTCTTCTCTATTAATTTTTCACTTCCATTTAATGATTCAGCTGAAATGATGAAATGTTCACCTCCCCCTTCAAATATGCTTTCCAAGCATGCCCCACTGATTCACATTTTAAAGGTTTGTTTAAAAGACCCAATTAATTGTTTGGCCAATTGACGTAATAATCTATGATGCATAACATACTCGTTGCCTTCTATAATGATGTTTTTCAGGTCAATCCGGAGAAAATTAATCTTATCATTGGTTCTGGTGGGAAGAAGGTGAAGAGTATTATTGAAGAAACTGGTGTAGAGGCTATTGACACTGAAGATGATGGAACGGTAAGATCCTCATCTTTCTTTGTGCTTTTTGATATTTTCTTTTCATTTCTGCCCTTGCTCATGTTTGTACTGTTCTCAGGTAAAAATTACTGCAAAGGATTTGTCAAGTCTAGAGAAGTCTAAAGCCATTATTAGTAATCTGACAATGGTTCCAACAGTTGGTGATATTTATAGGTATCTCTTTTCTGGTGAGGTCTTTCTTTTTCTCATCCCATTTTCTATCCAGAATATATATATATATATATATTACTGGAATGTCTTGGCGTTGCATAGCCATTAGTCCTAAAAGCCTAAGCCTATCAATAGTACTTAAACTTTAACATGTCCCTTGAACATATTTAATTAGCAGACTTGTCAAGGTCTAACACATGCAACAAACATGTGGGTTCAAAAACAAACGCAAGTTCTTCGGTCTTGTACTTTGATTAATAGAATGGGGATTTAAATCCATAACCTCTTGGTTAACTTGACCCTCATATTAAGTTGAACTACGTTGAACGACCATTAATCCTGAGAGTTTAAGTGGGTAGGAAAGGGTCCAAATTATAATGTAAACTGTAATGAGGCATATTCATCAATATGCAAAGAAGGGATTATTTTAAAATCGTGCACTAGAGATACTGTATAAGAAAGGATGACAAGCTCAAACTTTATATAGTGATAGCCACAGCCAGTTTCTGTGATGATGTAGTATAACCTTTTTTTGGGTTATGTTTCTGGAAACTGTTTGCATTCTTTATATATGATTTTGATTGGTTGATAGCAAAATTGGGAAGTATTTGATTCTTTGGATCTCAAATTAGGAACTGTGAGATCAAATCAATTGCCCCTTATGGAGTTTTTGTTGAGATTGCCCCTGGGCGTGAGGTAAAATTTTCATCTCAAGTCATTCAAAATGCTTTTATTTTTTCTTAAAATTCCTTATTTTTTCCTTTTTTTCTTTTTCTGATAAAAACTGATCACTGTACTATCATGAGGCTTTGGACGGTCATTCTGAAATTATGTTTTTGAAAGGAAATACATTATGTTAGTTGCCAGTTCTTGTACCCAAATTATAAGCAGAATGGAAATTGAGATTTTAAAGCTATTGATCAATTATATTGTTTTTGTAGCGTACTTTTTATTTAGGCTGCATTAATTTGTTTTCTCTTTCTTGAATAAGCAAAAACCAGAATATCTCATTCCAATAATTTAAGTTCTATTTTTATTAAAAAGTGTACATGCAAGTATTTAAAGATATCTCAAAGTTTGATGCTGCAGGGACTTTGCCATATTAGTGAAATTAGCACAAATTGGCTTGCAAAGGCGGAAGATGTAAGCACGGTTCTTTTCCTCTCTCTTGCATTTTCTTTTTATTTATTCATTTATCATCATCGTCCTTGAAATAGTCACATCATTAGTATTTATCTAAGAAAAATATAGCAATCACATTGAAATGATGTTTTGTAATTTTTTCCTTGCAGGTGGTTAAAGTTGGAGACCATGTAGATGTTAAGCTTATCGAGGTTTGGCACTTTTACACACTCATGCTCACAAACCCTCAGTCATAACTATGATATAGTATGTTGATATAATTTTTTTTTTTTCCTTATAAATCAAGAATTGGCTTTGAATGGTATATTTTTTGTCCTCTCAGTTTGAAGATTACTCTTGTATGAGCCTTATATTCCAATAGCTTGACCACTTTATTACCTTCCTAATAAAGATGCTCAACCATAGTTCGTTAAAAAGAAAAACGAATAAATAAATAATGAAGCAAGAAGATGAAAATAAATAAAAAGAGTTTGGAAAGCGAAAATACTCCATATCATTATTGCCCTATTTTCTAATCTTCCAAACTTTTTTAAGACTACTTATTAAAATTATTTGATGTTTAACTATTATTTCCATGTAAATATATAGAAATCTGTGGCTGGTCTTCGCCAATAGTAGTAGCTCGCCAATAGTAGTAGCGAGCCAAGTCAACTGCACTTCATATCCCTATTGTTGTGATGCTTATTTGAATTCATTGAAGATTTCTTAGTTTTCCCAATCTTCTGTTGTGTTTCTTGCATAAATAAGTTGCAATGTCTGAGTTAGATGTAGAGCATGGACAGTGTATAACAAGTTTGAAGTAGATATATAGATGTAGATCTATATATCTTTTTTACTTTGTTTCTCACATATTTTTCTTGAAAAAGTTTTTACTTGTGAAAAATTCTGCCCCTGTAACTATGGCATTTGATGTAGGTAAATGACAAGGGACAACTCCGCCTGAGTCGCAAAGCTCTACTTCCCACAACAAATGGTGAAGATGCACCAAAGGATGGAACCGGTGAAGAGAAGATTAATCAGCCCAAGGATAAAGTTGGATCTCCAAAACTTGTGGGCTCCCCAAAAAGTAATTCCGCAGAGGATACCGTGCTCCCACAAAAGAAGGTCTTTAAGAGACCAGCTAGCCCTGCAAAAGAGGGGCCCAATGTTAACAAAGACAGGACAAAACGAAGTAGCGGCAAAGCAGTCGGTAGTCTCTCTAGCAAAGATGGAAGCAGTTTAGTTGATGGAGGGGCTAAAATTGGATAGTAAGTTTATTTTATCAAGTTTTAGAGGCAAGGAATCTTTTGGTCTCCGTAATTTTCGGTGAGAATGACAATGGAAGAGCTTCCATGATGACACTGGTATGCTTACTCTATTATCCTGTGTTTTTCTACATCTCTCTCTCTCTGCACAACTCGTGTGTGTGCGCGCTTGTGTTTTCACCCATGTATGTGTGCATGTGTTGGTGATATTTGCATGCATACCTTGAATACACATGAAAACTCAGTCTAAGGAAATGAGCACCGAACAGCCGTTTACAATGTTTTGCTTGTGGATCTCTCACCCTACAAGGAATTGATTTCTGTCATATTTTGGAATCAATATGAGCTAGAATCCACTGTTGCTGTTGCAAGTGTTGCTGGGATTATGGGCTTCAATGATGATACTGATATGGTAATAGTGATAACAAGAATGATACATGCATTTTTTTTTTTTTGTGATGCATCAAAACACTATTACAAACCAACTCGCCTGCTGGTGCTTGTTAAGATTAGAGGTGTGTATGCATAGGATGCATTTGTTCTACTAGTTTTGTGGGTCTTGATGTGATGACCTTCCTGCTAACTTGTAGAATATTGGGTAAAAACATTAGTCCTGTTACTTGTTCACTGCCTCTGGTACATAAACTCCAGAGTTTAGAGAAAGGGATCAGGCAAAAAACTATTGGTCGGATACAAACATTCATTTGATTGAATCACAACTTATTAGTCTGATTGACTTTACAAGTTTGATTGCTCTTAGTAAATGACCCCTAATCCTTTTGGCCTACTTTATTATGTGGTTAGGAGTGAGAATGTGCAGCAAAATTAAAGTAAACATCCACATATTTGGAAGACCCAAACTTGTGTTTGTCAAAGATTATCCTGGAGAGGAAGGAATCTAATGCAATATATAGCTGTGCTCATGCATGTTGGCAGATGCCATGAAGAAGTTGATGCATGTTGACAAATCTTGCTCGTGTTATTCGTATGGAAGCTTTGTCCCCCTTTCAAACAGCCTTTTTACTCTCTTACTTTTGGAGGCATTAATTTTGTCATGTTTCTCTAAGGATATATTTGGGATTGAGGTGTCATGACTTTTAGGCCTTTGTTGCTGCCGAACATTTAATATATCCATGTTATGCCATATATTTCTTAACAGATAACTTGAAATAGTTAATGTAAAATTTGAAAGAGTTTATAAAAATAATTTAAAATATAAATAAAAAATTTAAAATAAATAATATAAAATTTAAAAAATTAAACGTAGCGTTAGATTTTATACATGATAGATAGTCTTTTGTTATTGTGAGATATAAATATTAGACATTAAATATTAGTAAAAAAATAAATAGTTTTGTTAAAAATTGATATTTATTAAATATTTTTAAATTTTATTTTTTTAAGTTATCAAAATTTAGCAATACTAAAAAAATGTCCTAATTTTGTTTGCAAAAAGTATTATATTTTGAAATTTGTATTTTGTAATTAAATTAATATTTTAAATTTAAGTTCAAATTGATGCAAATCAATAGCTATCAATTTGGATTAGTTTAATTTTTTAATTAATTTAATTGAACCTAAAATTAAAAATATTAATTTTGTATCTATTTAAATTTTGAATGAAAAAATACTTAAATTAAATTTATTCACCCTTGTCAAAAACCTTTTATTGCTTGGCCATAAAGTTAGTGGATTTGAACTTTAAGTTCTCTTTTATAAGTAAATTGTTTATTCCCTTTTATAAGAAAATTGTTTCTTGGGAATTTCTAAAATAAAGGTTTACAAAATAATTTTAAAATCTAACAGGAACCAAAATGGAAAATCAGTTAATGAAGAAAGTTGCACAAATTAAGTGAACAAGAAAAGAAAATTTCTAGTTTTCAATTATTTAAAATTATAGGTCAATTTGTTTATATTCAAGTAAAATAAGCTCCTTCTTGAAATTCATTATATAAAAATGAAAGCCATCTTTTTTATAATTTAATTTAATTCCTTGTGCAATCTTGGGCTATCCTTAAGCCACGTGTACGCAGCTGTCTCTCTTGATGAATGAAAAACCTTCCACACACACTCCTGTCTTTCCCGCCACTTCTCTGTACTTGTTCCTTTCTCTCCCTGAGTGAGCGAGTCACTGAGTTCCCAAGCCCTAGAAGAAGGAGAAGGAGAAGAAGAAGAAGAAGAAGAAGATGTTGTGGGTTGACAAGTACAGACCCAAAACCCTAGACCAGGTCATCGTTCATCAAGACATCGCCCAAAATCTCAAGAAACTTGTATATCTCCTCGTCTTTACTTATCTGTTCTTAAATTGATTAAAGTCATTTATTCGTATATTTTCTGTGGCGCAATCCTAGGCTTTTCATGTGTTGTTCTTTGATTGTTTTCTTCGAAAATTAGGTTACCGAACAAGATTGCCCGCATTTACTATTCTATGGCCCACCCGGGTCTGGCAAGAAAACCCTAATCATGGGGTTGCTTCGGCAAATTTTCGGTCCCAGCGCTGAAAAGGTTTCTTTCTCTCTCTATTAATTTATTTATTTTAATATACATTTTATGGATTTGAAGATTTTATTGTTTATTTGTTCTTTTCTTGGCTGCTATGCTTTGTTTGGTTGGTGGGAATCTGAAGGAAAAGTAAGAAGGAACATAAATTTCAGTTCAAGATGACTGATTTGGTGATAATTTCATGATTTAACATGTGGCTTTGTAACCTTTTTTGGTTACTAAAAATTGTGGTGAAAGAAAAAAAATCTAATTTTTTACATGGATGACCACAAAATACATCTATTTAGTTATTGGATCGTTTTGGAGGTCTCTTTTGCAAAATGAGATAAATTATAGGGAACTGTTTTTTTTCTTTTATTTATTTATTATCTCCTTTTACTGATTTTTCTCTGTAACTAAGTTAAGAGTTATTATATTATGAATTTCTAGTGTGACTCTTAGACATTTTTGATTTTTGTGGCAGGTGAAGGTGGAGAATCGGAATTGGAAAATTGATGTAAGCTTCACCTTGTTTATATACTGTTTCATTGTTGTTTGTATTACAACTTAAATGTACTTTTTTTTCTGTGATAATTAAAAAATGGTACAGATTTATGATCTGTTAATGTATCGAAGATTATATATGATGATATTTTTTTCAGGCTGGAAGTAGAACTATTGATGTGGAGTTGACCACATTGTCAAGTGTCAATCACGTAGAACTGACTCCTAGCGATGTAGGCTTTCAGGACAGGTATATAGTCCAAGAGGTAATTAAAGAGATGGCTAAGAATAGACCTATTGACACAAAAGGGAAAAAAGGATTCAAAGGTAATTTTTTTTATTGATTTGTTATGCTATAATTTTTGATGACTAAAAGTGATTCTTACTTTGGAAGCAATTATTTCTGTGATATATTTCATTGAGTAGGTGTTTCCACTGAAAAATGATCATTAGATTTCCTTTTAGGTTTCATTGTTGGATGTTTTTTCTTTCAGTCTCATGAATTCTGGTTTGGCTCAAGTGGTTCAAATGTTTACTTGTATTTTTTTGCTGTTGAAAAAAAAAAAAGATTTTATTGATGGGTGTTCTTTATTCTTTCACTATAGTCTTGTTTTTGTTTTTTTCTTTAATTGAATGAAAAGGTTTAATTGGTCAAGTGGACCTGTAAAACTTTAGCCTGAGACTATAAACAATTAGCTAGGATAATTATTGAAAACAATTGGTTGCTCATTGTTTATGCTGTTGCTTTATCTATGAGTTTATGGTGCTGATTGTATGTTTTTGTCCAATGTTAGTGTTAGTGCTCAATGATGTTGACAAGCTTTCAAGAGAAGCCCAGCATTCTCTCCGGAGAACAATGGAGAAATATAGTGCTTATTGCCGACTAATTTTATGCTGCAACAGTTCTTCAAGAGTTACTGAAGCGATCCGGTCTCGGTGCTTGAATGTGCGAATAAATTCACCCACAGAAGAACAGGTAGGAAGTTCTGTTATCTGTTTATACTTTTTTTTTAAAAATTGGAAAATATCTGTTTTAAGACATCACAGTACGTAGCATCCTGCCCTTAAAATGTTAAATCATACAGTTACTAAGAATTTGCATGAATTGAGCTAAAATTCAAAACCCTCATTTATTTGGATTATGGTTGCTTCTTTTTATTTTTTCACATATTAGTACTCTCGTGGTAAAATCTTTTGAGCTAGGACATGCCTGATTAAGTCTAGAAGTCCTGTATAAAATGTGTGGGAAGGGATATCTTATCTGAATGGATGTCCTTTATAAATTTGAAAGAAAATGTAAAAATACTGGCAAGTTGATATTTTATGGAAAAGCCGTGTTCTCTTGAATTCTTAGATTATAGGCCTGAGTGAAGTATTAGAAGAACCCATTTTGTGAAATATTGGAGATATTTTGACCGACACTGTCAATGTTATTTCTGTTATGCCCATATAAAGTGTTTCTTTAATATTCTTTGTGTCAGATTGTTAAGGTACTGGAGTTTATTGGAAAGAAAGAAGGGCTGGAACTTCCATCTGGATTCGCTGCTCGTATAGCAGAAAAATCAAATCGGAGTTTAAGGAGGGCTATACTGTCAATTGAAACTTGTCATGTCCAACAGTTAAGATCCGTAATGCCTTATAAATTAGTGAAAGTTTCTTACACTTAATCTTCTCTGTGTTGTACTGTTTGAAAATATAGCATCACATTGTTCCTGATCTCAGTGCGCTGTGCTGTTCCTATAGGTACCCTTTTACAAGTAACCAAGCAATTCCCCCTATGGATTGGGAGGAATATGTTGCTGAAATAGCATCAGACATAATGAAGGAGCAGAGCCCAAAAAGGTTTGATTTCATTTATGTAACTTAGCACCAAGATTTTAATAGTAGAATGACTCATATATTTTCTAACCATTAATTGTCTATCATATCGATTGTCTCTTTTTTATTTATCAGTAATTATTTACATTTTTTTTCAAAAAATACACTCTCTCCTCAAAATTATAGCTTTTTACCTCATTACTGAAAATTTTGCCTTAACATATTTCAGAATGCTTTGATGATAATTGTATTTGAGACACAAAACTTTGAAGGAAAAGTAAAATAAAGCAGATGCCCTAAACATTTATGGTACTCAAACTGTTTGATGGCTGTAAGATAATAGATTTTTATTCCATTTTCCTCTATAGCAATGAGCCTGATCATTTAGCATTTTGAAGTTTTAAGTCGCTTATTATTTTCTTCTTGGTGATTGTACAAACGAAAGGGTGGAGTATGAGCTGGTCCAATCCTCTTCATGCAAACTAACATTGTTTAGAGGAATGGAATATATATATATATAGGAGGAATAGGTTTGACAACATATTCAAATTCTATTGACTCTAGGTTTTTGTTTTGGGCCAAAGACACCATGTCTAGCAGATATACATTTTATGTTACGGAGAAGTCAATAATTGTACTTTTTATACTCTCAGAATCCTTTCCCTTCTGTGCAGAGTAATGTTGCGAGTCACATTCCTTCTATAGATATTCCATTCCTTTAAAGTTATGCCAAGGCTTTGTATGCATGATGAGCTAAGCAAATTTGGATTGGTAGCCAAAATGAACAAGTCCTGAACCTGCCTATGATTTATTTATTATTTTTATATTAATGCAAATGGCCTACATGTAGATGTTATATGCATCCTGCTATAAGTTTTCTCATCAACAAACTTTCTATGTGATTTAGGCTGTTTCAGGTTCGGGGGAAATTGTATGAACTGCTTATTAACTGTATTCCTCCAGACATTGTATTGAAGGTAGCAGCAGCACTATTCAATGTTGTTATCAGCATTCTCACCTTTGCTTGAAAGTGCTACACATTTATTAGTTATTATTGCAGAGGTTGCTTTATGAATTATTGAAGAGATTGGATGCTGAATTAAAGCATGAGGTCTGTCATTGGGCTGCATATTATGTGAGTATTTGTTTTCATCCTTTCCATTGTTACTCTATTAATTTTCCTTTTTCTCTGGCTGTGCTCTGGTCAAGCTGCCTGCATCCAACCTCTTGTGATTTGTGCTAACTCTGCTCCTCTTGTGGTACATAATTGGTGTATACATAAATTAAGAATCATTGTCTTTTGATCTCAATTTGATTCTTTGATTACCCACCACTTCTTTCCTATGCACTTCAAAAGAACCTAAACAGAAGAAAAATGCTAAAGGCAAAATCTAGCTAGTCAATCATGTCATAATTGAATTTCATATTAGGTTGCTCATATGCGGTAGTAGATTTAATCATCTAGTTGATGTGCTGTATCCTGGTCTCACCAGTATTGCTTATGCTTAACTTCCCTTGTGAGTCAGTATTCAATTTCAAAGGATGATTGTATAACTACCAGCATATGTGGATTGGAATGGTTGTAAGTTGCTTTGAAACGTCTGTGATGGAATTCCATAGCCCTGCCCAAAATTGCTGAGAAGGTAAGGGTGTTGGCACTTCAAAAGCAACTGTACTGGCTACTTTGAATGAGGCCTAGCTTCTCAGTTCTCAGCAAGGCTAATCGGCTCTCTGGCTTTATGGCTTTATTTGTACTGTTTTCTAACTTTTTTTTTTTTCAGGAACATAAGATGCGACTTGGACAGAAAGCCATATTTCACCTTGAAGGTACTTCCATCTTTTTGGATGTTGGGATTTTCCCTCCGAAAATTGGAGACTATTGTAATATAATCTACTATTGGCTATTAAATGTGATACGTGGCCATCACCTGATAACAAAATAATTGAACTTCACCAAGCTTGAATTTTCCTTAAAAGATTTGTAGGCACAAATTTATGCTTTTGAAGGTGTACAACTAGCTCTCTTAACGGTACTTTATGATAAATTTTGCAGCATTTGTGGCCAAGTTCATGAGTATTTATAAGGGTTTCCTCATCGCAACATTTGGCTGAAGACTAGCTGGGCATAGGATATGCCTACTTGGTTGCAGTGCTCATCCAACTCTGCTAGAAAGATAGTGGAGGAGGATGTTTTTCCGCGTGGTGTCCTGTGAAAAGTGCCTCTCGCTTTTTCTTGTTCTGGTAGATAAACTTGGCTTGCCGGATGATGTTATTATAAGACTCTTGGAAGCAATTTTAAGTAGCAAAATCGTTGTTATTTGGTTGGTTTTAGCTTAATTTGTTTCTGTTCGCTTTCTTTCTTGGAGTATGTGGGTGAGCTCAGATATGGAATATAATAAAGATGCTGCAGTGTAGAGAGTGAGTCCAGTAACTCTTGATTTGTGGGCTCTTCGGTATTTGGACAAATTATAGATATTATTAGTTTTGACATTTTTCTCTTTCAAAATAATGATCTTCTTTAAACAGAAAAAAGAATAAAAAATAAAAAATTCAATGCCACCTCACCTCTGGTTAAATAATATTTTGATATTAAGTTTAATTTTATGAGTAACAACATAATTTGTTTGTTTTTTTTCAGTTGAGTCCAAATTGTTTTATTAATTTTGATTACATGTAGGTTTCTTTAGCAGAAACTGATTTAGATTTTGTGCGTTTAGGATTGTTTGAATTGAATTGTTTTTCTTTCAATTAAATTAATAAAAATATTAAAATACAATTATTTTTAAAAATTTATTTATTTATTTACAGTTGAATGGGTACGATGTGATAGAATTTTACTTGAAAAAGGTTATTTTTAAAATTTACGAGTGAATTTTATATATTTTATTAAATATATTTTAAAAAAAAAAAATAAAGGGGAGAGCTCAGTTTTTAATATGTGAATTAGACATTTAAAAATTAATAATAATTTAATTCGTGATAAGTAATATTAAAAATAAATTTATTTTAATTTTAATATCTTACTTAAATATTTATGTATATCAAATGCGTTTATAAAGATGTATCGAATAAATTTATAAAAAATTTATAAATATTAAAATAAAATAAAATAAATATATAAAAAAATTTATTATAATAAGAATATTATAGAATTAGATCAAAGAAGATGTAATAGAATTTTATATTAAATATTAAATAAGTAAGGATTATTTTTAAATTTTATTATAATAAATTTTAGAATTTATAAAAAATTTATAAAGCCTAAAATTAAAGTAGAATGTTCTTATAAAGAGTTTTATTGTATTTATAAGAATGGATTATGTGAATAATATTGAACGTGTTGTTTTGAAAAGAAGGCAAACGACTGGTCGAGACACCGAGCCTTGCTTGCCTTGCTCCCCAGCACACCTCTGGCGGACGAAGAAGGCAGTAAGTTGTTTTCTCCATCTCAACGACCCCCTGCCCTGCATTGGCCTTAATAGATTATAAGCTGCTAGGGCAACACGAATACATGGCTTGGTCTTTCGCTTCCTCCCGAAGCGGTTAGAGATCTCTACACAGTTTCTATGGGGCGTAGGCCTCCTCGGGCCTGACGGAGATTGGCCCTGAGTGCAATAGCAAAAGGGATCACGGAGACCCACACCCCCAGTCCTGCTTCTTGTTTCCATTCCCATCATCATCATATTGAAGGCGAGCGTCGATTGGTTGGTACAATATCTGGAAGAAGTTCAGGTACACAACACAAGGTTGGCATTTCTATTTATAAATCTTTGGGGGCCAAATCGATCCCCGAAAATTAAACCGATTTCACACAAACTGTCTAAATCCGGGCAATACGGCACGTGCCTTACACATGATACCAGGTGATTAGAAAATTCACCTCCATTTTGACCCATATTTGTCACTGTCCTATGCTCCCTTTCGAAGTATAGCCAAACCCCCCCTAACTTCAGGTAATTTTATATATGTGTGTGTGTGTACACATTTTTTTTTTAAAAAAAAAATTACTCTCCAATTTGTTTTGCAAGATCTCAATCTATTTTCGATTTCAGTGGTCAGTTAAAAATCGCTTATTGTTCAGTCGCATGAATTCTCGTTTAATAAGCCAATGTAACCGTGAAATTTCATCATTTTTGCCTTTTTAATGGTAATTTGCACGTTTAATTTATCTTATCCTAGTAGAGTTTATGAGCTCTTTAAGAAACATTTTCTTATCCTAGTAGAGTTTATGAGCTCTTTAGGAAACATATAATGTTCCTTAAAGAGCTAATTAAGTGACAGAGCGTTTTATTATTATTATTTTTTCGGCCAAATATGTCTCTTAGAATGTATATGTTCTCGTGTTTAGGGTGTTGTTATGGGCAGCCGGTTGTGGTTTCTCTTTTGCCTTTTTCTAATTGTTGGTTTACAGCTATCTAATTTAGGTATTGGGTTTTTTCTCCCCTAAATTACTGTTAGCATTTTGGGGAATGAAGGAAAAGTTTGGGGGTACTCTTCATCAAATGGTTTGCAGTAAATAGTTATATTTTTATTCCTCTTTCCTTAAATGGGTAATTGATTCCTGTTGAATGATTTGATTAAAATTATATATATATATATATGCAAGATTGAACTTTTGTATGTGAGGTTTCTGCTTTATGTATTGCTGTGGATGAGCTTGTTTTACTTGCTGGGGCGTTTTCTATGGTAAGTGACTACTTATGAAAGTTTCAACTATTATGATTGTCGACGATAAGAGGATTATAGTTGGTATGTGATTTTTGTAATGCATTAGTTATTTGTTTTGGTAGATGAATTGCTTAGATTCTGTCTAAATATCAAATTTGTTCTGGTTTCAGGGTGTTTTGATGAACCCTCTAAATGCAGAGGTTTCTCTTATCTAGTTTTCACTTTGAAGTATTTGAAAGGGGAGACGGGGGTGAATTTTTTTTAGGTGCTTTTTCCCTTTTTCTTGGAGGTTTTTTTCTTCCCCTGGGTTTGTACTTTGCAACAGTGTCGGTCACAGCAGGTGTTAGTGATACTATAATTGCTATTAGGGATAAGCTTAGAGGAAAAATTGGGCAAACAAAAGTTAAGAGGTATTGGCTGGTGAAGCCCCCCAATAGGCAGATGATATCGATGAAGATAATGATCTTAGGATGGCAGGGGCAGCTACCCTTGAGAAAGCTTTCCCAAGTCAAGAAGATTCAGATATTGGCAGGAAGGATGATCCTAGGCTATGCCGTTTGGCTGAGAGTATGATAGATAATCGTGATGAGATAAGAGCTGATCATAGAAACATTCAACAAGCTGAGATTGTGTCCACAGAGGAAGAGGAAAACAAGAGGCAAGAAGGATTGGATGCCTAGGAAGAGGATGAGGAAGCATTGGAGGAGAAGAGGAGAAGGATTAGAGAGAAGGTGCTTCAGAGGGAGCAAGAAGAAGTGGCTCTACTTCCTGAAGAAGAGGAGGAGGCAGTTGAGGAAGAAGAGGAAGAGGAATCTGAGTATGAAACCGATTCAGAAGAAGAACAAATGGGTATTGCAGTGTTGAAGACTGTATTTGTGCCAAAGTCAGAGAGAGATACCATAGCTGAGCATGAGCAGCTTGAGGCTGAAGAACTGGCCATTGAGGAATTGGCCAAGAGGAAATTGGAGGAGAGGAAAGTGGAGACAGAGCAGATCCATATTGAGGAAGTTCGCAAAGATGAAGAGATTCAGAAGAATTTGGAAATGGGTGCTAATATTGCTGATGTGGTTACTGATGATGAGGTTAATGAGGTAAAGGAATATGAAGCTTGGAAGGTGAGTGAGATTGTGAGGATAAAGAGAGACTGAGAGGCCAGGGAGGCAATGTTGAAGGAGAGGGAAGAGATTGAGAAGATAAGAAACATGACAGAGGAAGAGAGAAGGGAGTGGGAGGGGAGGAATCACAAACCAGCTCCTCCACTGAAGCAGAAGTGGATGTTTATGCAGAAATATTACCACAAGGGTGCTTTCTTTCAATCGGATTCTAATGACGATGCTGCAACTGTTAGAGCAGACGAGATTTACCAATGAGATTTTTCTACCCCAACTGGGGAGGATAAGATGGATAAGACCATATTGCCTAAGGTCATGCAGGTCAAGCACTTTGGTCGTAGTGGGAGGACTAAATGGACCCATCTTGTCAACGAGATACTACTGATTGGAACAATCCATAAGTTCAATTGTCCCTTTGGATTTGCTTTCAATTTTTTTGTTTTTTCTTTTCTCCAATTCCCCTTCTCTCAGCATCCACTGCACCATTGTTCATCTGCTGCTGCTTTGATTTAATAAGCTCTTGCTTTTGTAATTTGGCTCTGCAATACAAGATAACTGGGATATATTTCTAAGTTAGTTAAATCTGGTGTGCTGATTATGGTGGCTTATAACACGTTGAAATTTACAATAACAGATTATTGACTGAAGAACACGATATGCTTTAACAAACATTGGTGCAGATATTGGTTGTTTATTTCTGATTAAGTCCATGCAACCTGAGTGTTAATTATCATATGGGGGATGCAAAAAGTTGACGAGTTTGAATGTGCTTTAAACTTAAAGCAGAATCATCAATATTATTTATGGTAGCAAATAATCTACATAACACATGCCCTGTTCTAGATCTCGTTTTCTGCAAATTCATGTTTATTTGGGGATAATCCATTTCAATAGATTTTTTCTCTTACTGTGATGTTTCGGTACCATCAATATAGCTCTGATGATATGGTACTGCTCGCTTTCCGTTTGGAGAACCAAAAAGTGTCAAAAACATCTGCCTTTGAATATTAACTGAATGATTGTAGAATGACTTTAGTAATTCTCAATCTTTATTGTTTGGCTTTCTGGTACTAGGGCATCTGAAATGTGGTAAGTTTTTCTTTTCAAGGCTATCTATTTTGGGGTCTTTTGAAGATCTCTAGAACAAAAACAATGTTATTTTGAGTGATGGCCATTTGGTCAAGTGTTGATGTTCCAGATGATTGTGAAATTCTCTTCCCATTGCACATTTTCTTTAAACCTGTTGGTTTTCTCTAGTAATGATTTTGCCTTCATCAAAAGAAAATGTTGGGGTTCTAGATATGAAGTATATTGCTAGAATTGGATAATCTACAGTCCTATAACTTGCATAACTACTAGTTAAATTTGATTTTTCTAATTGCTGTCATGGTTTATCTTTTCTTTTCTTTTCTTTTCTTCTAATATTGTTGTTCCAGCTGTTAGCAAAAGTAAAACACAATGTCGTGCTTTTTGTTTGGCTGCACTTACGTATCAATTCTGTGGAAGGGAGCCAATAGAGATGATGAATATGTTAGCTGCATCTCTATTTTCATGGTAGTGGTCTGTTTGACCTTTTATATCAAGAACAATGTCTCCATGCGGCTCCATTATTGTGTTGTAATTTTATTGTGGAAGACATTATTACAAATATTTGGAATATCTTTTTTGAGAGGTTCATCTTCTTGTTTACAATCTTTCTGCTTTGCACCACTGAAAGATAGAAAATGGAAAAATAATGATATCTTGATATTTGGTTCAGGGTATGGTATTTGTTTTCATAGCAATACTTGACATTACTCTGTGCATTCTGCAGGTGGACTTGCGATGATCCTCTTCGGGCCAAGTACAATGCAAAAATGGCAGGGATGAATGCGCACCCATTGCAAAACCCAAAGGAAGTAAGAAGTTGAAAGATTGGGAGACTCGCTAAATTTCATATTTACGGTTAACAAACGTAGAAGATCATCCTTTTTAAACCTGTTTTCATTGGATGAATCAGTTTTCATTTGCCATTTAACTAGAGAAAATTATAGTTGTGTGTGTGTGCAGCTTTCCCTTGGCTTTTGCGATTGAGTTTATTATCGCATCTTCATTTTCACAGGGAGAAAGTGGTTGACATTTATATATAGTATATAAAAGAGAAATAAATAAATGAATAACGCTTTTGAAACTTCTTTGGAATGACAATAGTTGTGACACCATTATTTGTTGAGGCCTTCAGTTCATTTACAATGGCATTTTCTGGGAATCTGCACTTGTGCTTTTCATGAAGAAATGGCTATCGCTTGTAATATCTTCCCCCTCTTCTTTCTTCTCTCCAATTATGTTCACAATTCGGTCGTCCTCAACTTGAAACATCACTTCCTGTTCTCTGAAATCATAATATATAACTTTATACATACGTGCTTCTGCAGTTTCCTCGAAATCCATCCCAGGAATTTCTGTAGAAATTATTCCTTGAAATTGGTTCAGGTTGTCACCTGGAAAATCAACAAATATGTTTCCGAATCTTGTCATTGACATCTATCATTCCAGTGAATGTTTTTGGCTTAGAAAAAAGAGTATTCTATTGAGGGCTTCAATAGGAATATTGCTTGTTTATGGGGAAATAAAAAAAACGGTGAGTATTAGGATATTACATTTTATATTGCCCCAAGTGCAAGCAGATTTAGCAATTAAGAAGATCCCTCATAGTTTCATTTTACACAGCCAATGAAGCAAGGAGTCATTCACTAGTCTGCTTTGCTAACTGGACCAACAATGGTTCAGATTCAAACATTTATATTTCATTGTGTGAGGAAATAAAAATAAAGAGCAGAGCAAGCTAAGGCTGCCGATCAATGTAGCTGATTCATCAGGTGGCAGAATTGCTTGTTCTAATTAAGGTGCGATGTGAACAAAATTTAATCTAGCAATTCAGTCAGAAGAAGTTGAAGTTGGTTAGAGCTAGAGGCATGCCAGATGGATAAGCAACTAATTATTGTTAGCATTAGTTGAACTGTTTAGAGAAGGATATAGTAGCTTTACTTGTGTATAAATAATCAGTTTGTTTGTATAAAAAATAGAATAGAAAGAAGCGAATAACACTCTAAATTCAATATTAAAGTTCATCTGAAAAAGTTCTTATTTTTCTTCTAATTTCTTAGTAAACAAATTGCCTGTTTTTCAAGTTTCCTCAGTCATAGTACATTCAAAAGCATGCACATGCCTAATAGATTTTGGTTTTGAAAATTGGCATGACATCTAATTCAATATCAATAAGCATACTTTTTAATATATTGCATTTTGTGATTCTCAAGTAAAATTTAGTTGGAAATGTTATTAAAAAAATTCAATATGTATTTTATAATTTTCTTTCAAAAAAAAAAATTATTATTTTTTTTAAAAAAAGACATTAAACAATTATAGTACCTAAAATTTCCACTCAAATTTTGACTAGAAAATAAAAAAAATCTTAATTTTCCAAACCAAGAGAATACTAAGGGCCACACCTAATTGGTGAACGGCCTCAACGTTATCTATGGGGTAAAGTTGTAATTAAGCAAGAATAGATAAAATGGATGGGGACTGTCAGTATATTCTTGGGGCTATTTGGAAATGTCAAGCCCAATGAAACCTCTTGGGAGGCAAAGCAAGCATGTTTGTAGGGCAAAATGGCCGAAAACAAAAAAAATTTTAAGTCAGGGCATTATTTGTAGCTTCTCTCTAATGGCGAACGGAGAGTCGTCAAAAGTCAATCTGCCGACGCCTCCATCTGTAATTTCATCTCTTTGTTTCTCTATTTTTATGTTATTGTTTGTATTTTGTTGCCAAATGATAAATATATCAAACCCATGTATGATTGTCGTGTTTGTTAAAAAGTGGAGACCTAATTGAAGCTTAGTTAAGTCTTTGGATGGATCTATTTTATTCTAATTGAATTTCCATACAAACTATATGCAATGTACATTAATTAGTAGTATAAATATAAGTAATGGGATTTTATATTTCATTCTATTTTTTTAGACTGTTGATTGTATGCTGAGTTTAGTTTATTATATGAACAAGTTTTTGGAGGTTATATGCAAAAGTTCCGGCAGCAAAAGCCGCTATGCGGCGGGATCAAAGGCGGGTTTTGCAGTGAATTTAATAAATAGAAAGCTGGATATCGCAAGCCCTCTTGCTTTGCATATTGAAGCAGTTAAAGAAGGGGAGGAACCCATCAGTTTTGGCCCTGATGCGGTTCTAGTGGATTACGGAAATGGTTGGAAGCTGCAAACAGTTACTGAAGTAGATTATGCTGGTAAAGTTTAGTTTTTTCAGTTTGAATTGTATTATATAGCTGTGGGTTTAGTGTATTGTATTATTAGTTTAAGTCTGCTTAGACTGATTTTAACTCTTTCTTGAAGAAGGTTGTGGGAAAGGAGAAAGGGTTCCATTAATTCCAGAACAGATACCTGGTGTACAGGTATGAATACTTCTGTTTTTGAATTTGACATTTCAGAATTTTGAAGAAACCCAAAACTTCTGTAAATGAACTTTAGCTATAAAGTTTAAGATAGGCTCATTCGAGTCAGAATGATCAGATGTCGGAATGCATATTCACCACTTCAAAACTCTATGTGAGATTAATTATAAATAAAAATGCAAGTTATTGGACCATGTTATGCAAATCAAGTGGTGGCATATTATGATATATGGCTGTGTCCAAGCATCAACGGTGGGAGTAACAATATTATGTATATTTTGCCTTTGCTGGTGATTGTATCATGTCTTTCATATTGACTAGTAAATACAAGTCAATTTTGCTAAATTATTTGATTATAGTTTCAAAGTTGAAAGGTGATAATTCAGATTACAAAACAAATAGAACAAAATTTTGTATTACAAACTTATTGTGAGTCATTGAATTTCATTAAAATATACAAATTCACTGGGTTGTGGTTAATAAACATATAAATTCAGTTTTCTCTCATCAAAAGTCTTAATTATTTTACTGTTAAGTACCCTGAGTAATGTGTTAAATCCTTCCTATATCCCTCAGCATGCATAACCAAGGAATTTTATTTATCCCCCTCTTAAGTGCTAATTGATGAACAAAAAAATGGTTATCATGGAGCAGCCCTTTCAACTGTGTTAGTTGTCTTACATGCTATGGTAAGTTGTCTTACATCTGTATTAGTGAAAATTTGATAGTGGAATTTCACCAATATGAGAAGATTGTTGAACTCAATGCAGTAAAGCTCACAGTTGGTGCAGTAATTCATTTGTTTTCATTTAAGTGGGTAGAAGGTGCAGCTGCTTGTTTTAAATCAAGATCGATCCTTCTTTTTTCATAGCATCAGTGCCTGTAAATTTTGGTTTTTCTCATCTTCTTAGTACCCGTAGTAAAATTAAGCCACATGCTGGTCCAGTTGGGTTACGAAAAACATTAAGTAGTTTTTTCTCAATTTTTTCCTACCTTTGGCTTCGATGTTCAATTCTGTTTCCTTTTGTTTTATGTCATGAGTACCCACAATCTGAAACCTGCACAACCAATGGTATCACTTTAGAGGACTCCTAATTTAGTAACCATTTGTCGGCTTCCTTACTGATGGGTCAAATTTTGGCCCACTTCCCCAGCTCTAGGAAAACCTTCTATACCTTGCAGGCTTGGTTCCAGCATTTGAAAAAACAATACGTGAGATTTTTCACATCACAATGGTAACATGTTTGACATTTGGTTCCCTGTGCAGCTCTGCTGCCTTTTCTTTTTACCTGCTGTCATTGATTTGTCTTTTAATGTATCTGATTTTTTTGTCATACTGGTAATATTTTTGATATTTCATTAAAACAATACATGTGATTGTTCACTCCATATTTGAATTGAATATTTATGCGCTTAGCTGAAATTATTTTGTTTATGCTTTGGCAGAGTTCTGGTGGCATACGTCCAATAAAGAGGGCTCCGGAACCGGCAATCAGTTTTATGTACATAGGAAAGATATTGTTAGCTTTCGTTTTAATATTTGTTCTCGGTGCAATTTTCACA
Source organism: Swietenia macrophylla (assembly GCA_032401905.1). Classification (NCBI taxonomy): domain Eukaryota; kingdom Viridiplantae; phylum Streptophyta; class Magnoliopsida; order Sapindales; family Meliaceae; genus Swietenia; species Swietenia macrophylla. The sequence goes on from CP135571.1 coordinate 6,507,790, forward strand.
CTTGCTCTCGAGAATCTTCCCAGATTGATATTGTTTATCAACTCATCAATGTAACATATTTTGTATTATTCTGAAGATATATAATGCCAAAGAATTGTTTTTGGTTCCTGGAAGACAATTTCAAATTACAGATTCAAGAAGCTGAATTTTGTCAGTTTTCTTCTGACTTCTCAGTCTTTTTATTATTATTATTATTATTATTATTATTATTATTTTATGGAAGAAATTTATTTAAGGGGTACTTTCAAATAACTTATAGATACAAGTTTTTTTGTGACACTAACAACAAGTGCTTTTTAATAGTAAGAAAATTATGATTTATTATAATTAATTAAGTAAAATAATGAAATGATTAAAATAATTTTATGTGTATAAGTTTATATATTAATATTATTATTAATATAATTTTTTTAAAGTATAAAAAATTAATATAAAGTATTGTTGAAATCTTTTTTTATATTTTAATATGTTATTTAATTTAATAATTATACATATATTAAGTATTGATTTTAACAAAATAATATCATAAATTGATTGTTTGTGTAAAATTATAAATTAATTAATTTGATAAATATATATAAAATATATAGTACGAATATATACAAATGAGTATTATAAATTATTTTTTTATATAGTTATTTTAGTTATTATTTCTATTATCAAATTAGATATAAAAATATTTTATAATAGTTAAAATAATCACATACAGATAAATAATTTATAATACTTATCTGTATATAATTATATGATGTAATTTTATATATTTTTACCAAATTAAATAATTTATAATTATAAATAAGTAAATAATTTATAGTATTATCATGTTAAAATTAATATCTAATTGATATACATTTATTAAATAAAATTAAATAT